>BPUM01001152.1:0-96231 GCA_020521455.1 Prunus kanzakura | reverse complement strand
TTGTTGCGGGGGAAAGAGAGAAGAGAGAAGGTTGTTGCAGTTGAGATTAATTATTTTTATTTATTTTAGCTTTTAAATCTTATTTTTATTTCTTAATTATTTATTTTTTAAAATTGAATTTAAATATTTTTATTTTTATTAATATTTTAATAGAAGTTTAATAGATTGGATTACATTAGCTAACGGTGCTAAACACAGGGACTAAATTGGTCAACGGGCTAAAACACAATGACCATTTAGCATTTAAGCCAAATTGCGCAAGATAGTGGTAACGGCCCTTCCAACTGATTTCCATTAAGGTCAAGATTCCTCAAAATGTTACCCTTAGAAAATGTTGATATTTATATGAAGCTTAATGAATAGTAGTTTATCTTCTTTAGATAAACAGAGCACCATTGTCACGCAGGTGTAGGTCCCATTGTTAGCTGCTACACCAATTTGAATTGTTGATAATTGACATTATTGAGGGTGAAAGCCTACGTCTATTCATCTAATTGGAAATTTTTTGCCCCAAGTCTTTGATATTTGGTAGTCTTTCGTCTTGGTACGTACGTAGGCATTTCTGCGTGTTAAAATGGGCACCTTAATTTTCATTGGCTTGCTAATTTGGATTCATAATTGACCATCAAAATCGTTTTTGTTCTAATCAAGTTGTCCAAATATGATTCGAATTTGCGTATTGAAGAAGCCAGGAACGAGTATTCATAAATTGACCATCAAAATCGTTCTTGACTTTTGCCCCCTTCTTCACGCTCTCATTAATTCTTCACGGTTTTGCTTGTCTTTTCACTTCCTGTCTCCACCCTTAAGCATTTGATAGGCCTTAGGCCTTTAGTCCAATCTCTTTATGAACTTTCAGAGCAAATTCATAAACAAAAGTTTCTTTTAAATTTTCATTTATGAAAATACATCATCTTTCAAAAGGGCTAAGGAAAAGAAGGGAGTTAATAAATAAAGTCATCAACATAAAAATTAAATAATCCTTTAGATAAAATCTAAATAATATAGTAATTAAATCCTATATAAAGCTAGCTACTACAACCTCTCGGCCACATTTTCTTTGAATCTTGCTCAATCTTTCACATTTTCTTTGATGCACTCTCTCACATTAACATGCTAGAGTTTCCTTGTGCCTTCCATTCATCAGCTACCAAATTCCTAAACATGTATCATTATTAAGTTTGAAGAAGCAATTACGACACTAAAACATGTTAATGTTACATTAATTTCATTACCTCATTTGGTAGATATTTAATTAATTGTTATAGTTACCTCCTTAAATCTAATTCAACAATTTTCTTAAAATATATATATTAAACCAAAATTCTAAACGTAATGGAATGGACAAATTTACACCCCCTTGTTGACAACAGAAGAGTGATGCTGTTGCAGATTTTTGTGTCTTTCTATGAATGATGTGCTTTTCACAACCTCTTTGTTTGTGCAAATATCTTCTAGTTATTCGCCGATGATCCTCTTTTCTCTCGATCGTCTTCTTTCTCGAACCTTGCAAAATAATGGCTGTTAATCGAAGAACATTGGTTTGGTGTTGGCCAAAGGGTATCCGATGCCTAAGTTAGTAAAATAGTCTAAAGGATATGCGAATTTAACTGAAAGGATGGAGTTTTCCTCTCCATGGAGATGAGGAGGTGCGGATGCTGGGAGTGGGGGTGACATCGTGGAACCGTGACAGAGGGAGAGAGAAAAAAAGGCGTGAGCTTTTTGCTAGGGTTTTCAGAATTACCTTCTTTGTGTCATCAATTTAACTTAAATAGCCCTCCTATTTTGTAACCTTCATTTGCCATACAAAATATTATACTACTAGGCACAGATGTGCAGTCAACACATTTTATTTAATTTTAAGCAACAAAGCAAGTGGAAGGCACGAAGAAGATCCAAAAAAAAAAAAAACTGAAAACTATTTATATGGTTTATTTATTAAATAGTTTTCCTTGGCTTGATACTTCTACGTCCCATTAGTGGTGTCTTTCCTATCTTTTTTAGGGTTTATTTCTTACCAAAACCAACAAAAGAGAAACTTTAAGCAAATTTATTGAAAATGCAAGCAAATGAAATGGAACATATTAATAAAACATTGACGGAGTCATCAAACTAGTCCAGAGAAGTTGCAAGAAGAGAATTGCTTATCGCACCACTAACTATAAGAAAATACAATTATCAAATGCATTAACAAAAGAAATCATATTAAGATGAAAAAGAAGAAATTAGAACACGCATATTATTGTAATTAGCAACTGAGAAAACAAATAGCTAATTACTATTAAGAATTATTCTAGTGTATTGAACACGCAAGGAAAGAGTATGCAAAAATTGACCATCAAAATCGTTCTTGGCTTACCAATGACTTTTGCCCCTTCTTCACGCTCTCTCGTTAATTCTTCTCATCAACTTTTTGCACGGTTTTGCTTGTCTTTTCACTTTCTGTCTCTACCCTTCAGCATTTGGTAGGCCTTGCCTTTAATCCATTCTCTGAATAAACTTTCAGAGAAAATTCATAAAGGAAAAAAGGAAAAGGGACCAACTTTTACTTCATGAAAGCATTGCATGCCGCTTTGTATTCGCAATTTGGATTCAAAACATCAAAAAGGACTGCATCCTAAGAATGCCCATTGTATAAATTAGCTATTACATTTAAAATCAAAATATGCTTTCTCAGATAGTATTGTGCCAAATAAAAATTTCTTTTATTTTTTAATTTATGAAAATACATTATGTGTTATAAAACTAAGGGTAATTTTCATTTCACTACATTGAAGTTTACCAAATTTCAGCCTTTGATACATCACATTTTTTGGTCATCTCAGTCACATAGATAACGTTTATTTTTATATCACTTTCATATTAGGTTTTGGGATTTCTACTTCTTGGATTGTGTAAACAAGCAGGTCATTGATGACCAAATAAAAGAATTAATGAGTGTTTGCGTAAACAACAGGTCAGTGAAAAGTATGTAATCCTTAATATGATAATTGTGGTCTAGAGATGTAGTAATTATTTAATCCCAAAGCCTCTCTGGGCTACAGTCTACAGCCCACTGTAGCCCATAGGGTAGTTCCGCCCGTGTTGTGCCTCTTAAGTGTTACGGCATGACTAAGGAAACAACATAAGTCTAGCTGGTGTAACGATTGGGTGTCCCATTGTCACAGTGTAGGTCCCAATATTAGCTAGCTTCTACACCAATTTGAAGTGTTGATAATTGACATTGAGGGTGAAGGCCTGCTACACCAATATTAGCTCGTTTTGTTTTGTTTTTTTTTTTCTTTTTTTGTAATACGTTCAAGTAATTGGAAAAAGTTGCACCAAGTCTTTGATTTGTGGCCGTCTTTGGTGTTGGTAAATAGGCATTTCTGAGTGTTAAAATGGGCACCTTAATTTTCATAGGCTAATCTGGGTTCCACTTGTTACTCGCAATATGTACTAATCAAGTGGTCCAAATATGATTCGAATTTGCATATTGAAGAAGCCGGGAACAAGTATTCATAAATTGACCATCAAAATCGTTTTTGACTAGTAGTCACCAATGACTTTTGTCCCCTTCTTCACTCTCTCATTAATTCTTCTCATCTGCTTCTCCACGGTTTTGCTTGTCTTTTCACATAATTAGGTGTCTTGCAACATGTACTAATCAAGTTGTCCAAATATGATCTGAATTTGCATACTGAAGAAGTCGGGAATGAGTATTCATAAATTGACCATCAAAATCGTTCTTGACTTTTGCCCCCTTCTTCACGCTCTCATTAATTCTTCGCAGTTTTCACTTTGTCTCCACCCTTAAGCATTTCATAGGCCTTAGGCCTTTAGTCCAGTCTCTGAATGAACTTTTAGAGCAAATTCATAAACAAAAATTTCTTTTAAATTTTCATTTATGAAAATCCATTATCTTTCTCTAGGGCTAAAGAAAAGAATGGAGTTAATAAATAAAGTCATCAACATCAAAATTAAAACAACCTTTAGATAAAATCTAAATAATATAGTAATTAAATCCTATATAAAGCTAGCTACTACAACCTCTCGGCCACAGTTTCTTTGAATCTTGTTCAATCTTTTTTACATTTTCTTTGATGCACTCTCTCACATTAACATGCTAGAGTTTCTTGGGATCTAAGCCTCTACATTTACAAATGGTGCATTTACCTGCATTTCGCAACATCTAAGCCATTCTAGTAATCTAACGACTTAAAATTTGACACTTCACTTTTAAACTTTTTACACCCATCCATTTAATTAATTTTAACTTAACAGTGCTAAGTTTAAATAAAATTTTAAAATTTTAAAAAGAAAAAAAAAACCTAGCAGTCATCCCATACCTCTTCGACAACTCTCTCCGTCTTCCATGAATGTGCCTTTTTAGCAAGAACCCAAGCTCCAAGAACCCTTTTTTAAAAATATTTATTTATTTATTTCCCAAATAAAACACTCAAATTTGTTTTGTTTGAAGAGTACTTGTTTAACAAACGAGAGTTTGGGGTGGGGGAGAGGGAAGATGTTGCCGTGAGGGGTAAAAGTCTTTATTTATTTATTTATTTATATTTTATTTAAACTTAATTAAATGGATGAGTGTAACATTTTTAAAAATGAAGTGTCAAATCTTAAGTCGTTAGATTATTGAAATGGCCTAAATATTGCGAAATGCAGATAAATGCACCATATGTAAATGTAGAGGCTCGGGATCCAGTTTCTTGTGCCTTCCATCCATCCGCTACCAAATTCCTAAACATGTCATTACTAACTTTGAAGAAGCAATTATGGCACTAAAAACATGTTAATGTTGTATTAATTTCATTACCTCATTTGGTAGAGATTTAATTAATTGTTATAGTTACCTATTTAAATCAAATTCAACAATTTTCTTAAAGATTATAAAAAAAGAAAAAGAAAAGAAGAAGAAGATATTAAACCAAAACTCTAAACGAAATGGAATGGACAAATTTACACCCCCTTGTTGACAACAAAAGAGTGCTGCTATTGCAGATTTTTGTGTCTTTCTATGAATGATGTGCTTTCACAACCTCTTTGTTTGTGCAAATATCTTTCGGTGAGAACATTCGCGGATGATTCTCTCTTCTCTAGATCATCTTCTTTCTCGAACCTTGATGCAAAATAATCGTTGTCCCAAAAGACCTCCGATGCCTAAGTCAGTAAAATGATCTCAAGGATATGCAAATTTAACTGAAAGGATGAAGTTTTCCTCTCCGAGGAGAGGAGGAGGTGAGGATGCCGGGAGTGGTTGTAACGGCGTGGAGCTGTGAGAAAGGGAGAGAGAGAGAGAGAGAGAGGGGTGAGCTTTTTGTTACGGTTTTCAAAATTACCTTCTTTGTGTCCCCAATTTAACTTAAATAGCCCTCCTATATTGTAACCTTCTTTTGCCATACAAAATATTATACTACTAGGCTCAGATGTGCAATCAACACATTTTATTTAATTTTAAGCAACAAAGCAAGTAAATTGGAAGGCACGAAGAAGATCCAAAAATAAAACCGAAAACTATTTATGTGGGTATATTTATTAAATAGTTTTTCCTTGGCTTGGTACTTCTCCGTCACATTAGTGGTGTGTTTCCTATCTTTTTCCGGGTTTGTTTCTTACCAAAACCAACAAAAGAGTAACTTTAAGCAAATTTATTGAAAATGCATATTAAGATGAAAAAGAAGAAATTAGAACACGTGTATTACTGTAATTAGTAACTGAGACCAAAATAAGCAAATCACTATTAAGAATTGTTTAATCACAAAATAATATAAGAATCAGCTATTATATACGTCAATTAACAATTGTTAAATAAATCTATATTTTTATTTTACCCCCTTCTTTCCGTTCTTTTTTCCTCATGTGCTTCGGCTTTGGTTGTCTTTCCAGTGTCTGCCCCTACCTTTAAGCATTTGGTAGGCCTTAGTCCTTTAGTCCAATCTGTGAGTGAACTTTCAGAGAAAATTCATAAACGAAACAAAGAAAGAAAAAAAGAAGGTACCAACTTTTCTTTGTATATCAAAGCATTCAGAAATACTAAAATATGGCAACTAAATCTTTTAGCACTCTCATATTAAACATGCTTGAGCTTCTTGTGCCTTCCATTCATTAGCGACCAAATTCCTAAACACGCCCTTTTCTCTCTGATACCTGAACATCAATAAAACATAGAAAATATTATAATACTTACTTTGAAGAAGCATGACTGGAAAAAGAAACACTACTCTTAAGAAACAATGGATGTACTGGAGCTGCATTCTTATATTTGCCTCTTTATATCCAATTCAACAATTTGCTTTTACCAAAACCAATTAAAAGATTAAACCAAATATTAAAATCAGAAATTAAAAATTGAGAACCACATCACTTTTATGCATCTAGAGGTCCAATTATTCAGGATTGCTAGTGTTAGTGTTGGTTTGTATTATTTGTTGAAGTTTGGCTCGCTTAAAATGGTGCGGATTAGGGAGGAGAAGCAAGAGGCAATCGGTCATTGGTTTTGGAACCAACCGATCGCATAAATCCTGGGAGCAGCAGTCGCAAGTGCTAGAGCGAATTCAAGTCTCTGCAAAGAAGCGACTGGTCACGGTGTGTTTTCCTGCTCGGCGTGTTTTGGTATTTTACACGGGTTTTTGAGTTTTTTCTAGCCTATTTGGGCTAGGTTAAGTCTTCTATTCCTATTAGGTTTGTACTTCAGTTCTATGAACTATAAATAGGCACTTTAGTGCTAGGGTTTGATATAGAGAAAGTAGGTTCTTCATTTTAACCAAAGGTGTTGTTTCTTTGTAACATCCTGTGCCAAAAGTTAATTTATTTTCCTAATTTATAAATCAAAGGACGACTTTACCCTTAGGGTTTCTTAGTGGTTTAGGGTTGAATTTTTGTTCAGTGCTGGTTTTAAAAACTTTCTTGGGTCCATTGTGTAGAGCTCAAGCTCACGAGTTCGTAGACACATAGTGGGCCCAAATCGGAGTTGAAACGAAGACGTTTTGATCTACGGAAGTGTAGTGGCACAATTATAATTTTGTAGAATTTGTTTTAGTTAAAAACCCAGCTGGCAAATTAGAGCACGACATTTCTCTCTCTCACACATGAACAGTGGCACCACCATTCTAGCTGATTTTTCTTCGCCATCCTGCCACAGTTGGAGGCGCAACCTTCACGAAACTTATTCCCCTCTTCCTCCTCTACAAAACCCATCCAATATCCACCCTTGAAACCTAAAAGATACCCAGGAATTTGGATCTAAAGAACTGACATAAAAATTGCCACGTTGCAAGAAACTGCAGGCATTACACCTGCTATTCCAGGCCCCCACCTACCACCATTTTTGTGCCAAAACACTCATATCCTTCTCCTCTACCTCTCCCCTCCAACACCCAACCCATAACCTCGTTCAACTACTCAAATCGAAGCCGGGAAATTCCTAGGTTTTCGGCGAGAAAACCGATCGTTGAATGACATTAATGGCCAAATTGATCTTCGACACATGTATAAAACTTACTCCCTTGTTGAGCTTGATCGTTTGGTATAAGGCTTGACCGGCTTTGGAGCTTTACGGTCACTGAAAAATTCCTCAAGCCATCGCCGCTGTCAGGGCGCGTGGGCCACCCAGAGGCGACCCACTTTGCCCTATAATTCAACCCACGTCGTCCCGAGCACGACGGTATGTTTGGATTGGTGAGACTTCGTGGGAGTTTCACCTGTTAGGTACTGTTTGATCGGGAACTACCGGATAGTTGGATCGGTCCCATGTCGTGGGCCCACCGGCTCGGTCAATGTCTTCTGAGACTGTCTTGGCCATTGGAGACTCTTTGTAAGACACTCGGACCTATCTTTTTGGGTTTCACACACTTCGGGTTCCGAGAAAGCTAGAATTCACTTTTAAGTCTGATTTTGGAGTTATTGTTTTACTAATGGTTGTATCCTTTCAAATAGGTTCACATACGATGTACTGCTCCGGATGCACCAAATTAAGGTTGGGTGTGCTTGGACCCACAGTGAGTGGACATTTGTTTTATAAATGGTTTTCATGGTTTGAGAATTTTATTACATATTTATGAATGATTTATGGTTTTTATTTTTCAAGCATATTGTTATGATTTAGTTTTCAGTTTTGGTTTGAAATGATTTTAAATACTCATGCATGTTGTTAAATAATGTTAGCTTGGGAATTTGAGAGTGGTTTAAAGATTGGATTTGAGAAAGGGTCTTGGAGAGTGGTTTTATGGGAATGGTTTTATAACATGTTCAGGAAAGGTTTTCAAACCCACCATAGGTACCCTAGTTATTGCCTTAGGTAATATTGTTGTCTTTCGGAATATTGGTTACTTTCAAATGTTATGTTGTCCACGGACATCTCGGTTGCCTTCGGAAATTATAATATTTTCGGATGACTTGGTTGCCTTCGAATGAGTCTCTAAACGTATGACATTAGCCCATGAGTCTTTGGGACGACCGAAACATGTGGTGCTAGGATTTGTGTCTCAGGTTGACCACTTGTCCCTGAGTTCTACTAGGTTTTGTGTCTCAAGTTGACCATGTGCCCCCTGAGTTCTACTAGGAGTTGCGTCTCAGGCTGACCACTTGTCCTTGAGTTCTGCTAGGAAGTATCGCACATGTGGAATGGATTGTTCCACATGTGTAGTACTTGGAATTGACGGATTTTCTATGGGGTACACCTAGGTGGAGAGTATTTTCAGTTTTGAGATGTTTTATATGGAATTTTATGATTTTTGTCCATTCACATTTTTACTATTTTGCTCCCCCCGAGCAGTTGATGAGTACCAAACCAGCACTTGAGGGCATCTCTTCTTCTGCTACTCTTCCAACTTTCCTCGTGTAGGATTTCCTCTTGTTGCTGTTGTAGTTTCTCTTTGTTGGAAACTTAACTTGACTAGATATGCTCTAATATAGCCCTGAATTGTTGTGAGGCCTGTGGCCATCCAGATTACTTGTTTTTGGTATGTGAACTTGTCTTGTGCATGCTGAACGTTTGGTTTTTAAACTATGCTTCCACATGTGATGTTGTTAGGCTGAGCCTTTTTCAAGGGAGACTCTGCCAGTTTTCTGGTAGGAGTCTAACCCTAAGGAGGTTTTAAATTTTTTTTTCGTTTAAAGAAGGGTAAGTTGGTAATATGAGGTCGACATCTGCCAGGTGTCAGATAGTTACATGGTTCGTCACGAGTTCCAATGGGAATTCTGGGCGAGCCATGTCATTCTTATAAGTGAATTTCTCAGGGATCACAAAAGAGGACGTCGACACAAACCCAAACCTTTATAAATTCTTGTGTTCTATGTGTGCCTGTTTAATTTTCGGGTCGTGTGTATACTTTATCTTTGCGTGATTTGTGTGTGGTAGTTGTGTAGTCCATCAACGATAAGCACTCTTATAACTTTAAGAGCATCAGTGTGTTGAAGATCACAAGTGACAAGGAGGGAGGAGAAAGCTCCCATAAGATGACATCACAAGTGGCGAGTGTGAAGGTCGAGTTGAAGTCGGTCACCAGCAAGAAGAACTTCACACTTTGGCAAAGAAGGATGATACGCGTACTTAAGCAGCAAGGTCTCAGCATAGTCTTGGCAGGCAAGGAAAGGAAGCAAAAAAAATTACGAATGTTGAGTAGGAAGACCTAGACGAGCTTGCTAGTAGATCCATCGAACAATATCTCACTGACGAAGTGTTGTGTAATTAGATGGAAGACACCGCAAAGCATACATGGGAGATGTTTGGGTCAAGATATTTGTCCAACAAGCTCTTCTTGAAGGAGGAGCTTCACTCTCTAAAGATGGAGGGCGCAAACATGATGGAGCATATTAGCGCTTTTAATAGGTGTATTGCAGACTTGCAGAGGTTGGATGAAGTTTATAGGTCAGAAGACAAGGCCGTGATGTTGTTGACATCCATGCCTCCCTCTTATAAGCACTTCCACATGACGCTTATGTTCAGCAAGGAAACTTTGAAGTATGAAGAGGTGATGCAAGATATCCTGAAGCATCACAGGATAGTTCAACAATCCGGAGATGTCTCTCAAGGTGAATGTCTTGTAGCTAAGTCCGGAGAGAGAGGTCGATTGAGTAAGCGTGAAGGCAAGAAGAGCAATAAGGGAAGATCAAAGTCCGGAAGAAGAACTGTCCTACATGGCAAGAGATGAGAAACAAAGGGAAGAAGCAAGGGTCCTACATGTTAATACTGATGCACTTGCTATTTCTTCCAGGGTTTCTTCTTCTTATTGGATTTTGGATTTCAGGTGTTCATATCATATGTGTTCAAACAAATCTTGGTTTGACACGTATAAGGTGGATAGCGGCGGCGAAGTTGTGATGGGGGATGGCTCAGTTTGTAAAGTTGAAGGCACATGTACTATCAAGGTGAAGATGCATGACGGCGTGGTTATGACATTGAGTATGGTTAGGTACATACCAGAGTTGAGGAAGAATCTCATCTCCCTCGGTACTTTTGACAAGAATGGCTATTACTACAAGGCCATGGGAGGGAAACTCATAGTCTAAAAAGGTTAACTTGTGATTGTGAAGGGAGAGATTACCTAACTACCTATATCGACTATGTGGCATAATGGTACTGGTGGAGCCGATGTATCTACCAAGAAGAACTCAGAGGATGAGACTCAACTTTGGCATTTGAGGCTATGACATATGAGTGAGCGAGCCATGCAAGAGTTGCACAAACGGAAGCTTCTGAAGGAAGTGCAAAGTTGCAAACTCAAGTTCTGCAAATATTGTCCCATGGGGAAGCAGTCGAATGTGACATTCAAGCAGTAATACAAAGAGAATAGTAGCATGGGAGTGCTTGATTATATTCACTTGGATGTGTAGGGGCTCACGCCAGTCAAGTCATTGGGTGTAGCTCGCTCCTACATCACGTTCTTGGATAATTTTTCTAGGAAGATATAGGTCTATTTCATAAAGGATAAATCCGAGGTTTTCACCAAATTCAAGGAGTGGAATGCAGAAGTAGAGAACCTTACGGGAAGGAAGACAAGATCCTAAAGAGTGACAATGGAGGAGAATATAAAGACAACAAATTTCTTGAGTTTTGGAAGAGCAAGAGTGTCAAGAGACATTTTACCATGAAGAAGACGCCCCCAAAAAAATGGAGCCATGGAGAGGATAAATCGAACTCTCATGGAGCGTGAGAGGTGCATGAGGATTCATGCAAGCTTGCCCGAGGCATTTTGGGTGGAGGCGGTTAACCACACTTTCTATTTGGTTAACCGGTCACCATCGAAATATCTTTATTTCAATTGTGCAAAAGAGCTATGGTCTAATAAATCTGTTTAGTATACTACTCTTAAAATATTTGGATGCAATGTCTATGCTCTCATACCTAGTGATGAGAGAACCAAGTTGAAACCGAAGTCTCTTGAGTGCATATTCCTTGGCTTTGAGATCGATGTGAAGGGTTTCAAGCTATGGGATCCAGTGAACCGGAAGAAAATACTCAAAAAGGTTGTAGTGTTTGATGAGAAGACCTTGCCTATGATGAATGTCAAGAAACTAGAGGCGATGGAGGATGTTGTTGGAGTAAGGACAACCGTTACAATTCCATCATGAAGGGTGCTTTGAGATACACCACAAGTGCAGCTGATTAAAGACGTTCATAAGGTGGTGAAGTCCGATATTGTTGCGGAGGAAGTTGGGCAACAACAACAAACTCAAGAAGAAGATGAAGAGGCTCGGAATCAGGTCGAGCCGCCATCATTAGCTAGGTCCAGGCCCAAGAGAACCATGAAACCCCCTAAATGGTTTGGATGGGAGATAGACGTAGTTCACTATGCTTTAAACATGAATGAAGGGATCTAACCACATTCCAAGAAGCAGTTCAGAGTTCAGAACGGGAAAGTTGGATGGGTGCTATGATGGATGAGATGGAATCTCTACATTGGAACTCTGTTTGGGAGTTGGTTCCTAAACCCAAAGATCGGAAGATGATCAGCTGCAAGTGTGTGTTTAGGAAGAAGGAAGAGATACATGAAAAAGAGCCAACTAGATTCAAGGCTTGTCGAGTGGCCAAAGGGTAATTACAAAAGGAAGGAGTCAACCTCAACTAGATTCGATACGGTTATTGCTCTCCATAGTAGCACAATGGGACATGGAGGTGGAGCAAGTGAATGTGAAGACAACGTTCCTCCATGGAGGCTTGGAGGAAGACATCTACATGAGTCAACCTCAAGGGTTCGTTGAAGCGAGTATGGGAAATCTGGTTTGGAGATTGAATAAGTCTTTGTATGGGTTCAAGCAATCTCCAAGACAGTGGTACAAGCGCTTTGACACCGCTATGATGTGGATTGGGTATAGAAGATGTGAATTGGGTTGTTGTGTATACTCTCATGTGTTCAAGGGTGGGAAGATCATTCTATTGCTACTCTAGGTGGATGATATACTAATCGCGTGTCAAGACATGTCAAAGGTTCAAGAATTGAAGACTTTGCTTAGAAAGGAGTTTCACATGAAGGATCTTGGTGCTGCACAAAAGATCCTAGGAATGGAGATAAGGAGAGACCAAGATAAAAGCAAGTTGTGTCTGTCACAAGGCAAGTACACATCTAAGGTACTTGAGAAATTCAACATGTTGGATTGCAAGCCTGTGTCTACTTTTTTGGCGGAACATTTTAGCTTAAGTGCTCAAGAATGTTCGTTTAGTAACAAGGAGAATGATCAGATGAGTAAAGTTCAGTATGCAGGCGCGGTAGGGTGTCTCATATACGCAATGGTTTGCACACGCCCCAACTTAATTTAAGCAGTTAGTATGGTCTCAAGATGCATGGCTGTCTACCGCGCAAATCTCACGGCCTGGAGTCCGGGCCGAAGGGATATGCGTTGACACGCGGCTTCCTGCTTTTGGATGCGGTGCGGTTGTGCGTGGGCGTGCCAGCACGGTCTACCGTGCGTCGAGATGGTTGATGTGGATAGAATGTTTAAGTGGTGCGCCTGTTTGGACTCGTCTTCTAATCAAACGATTGTAGCTGAGAGAGGAACTGATCTCGGCTGTTAGGTTCACGGCCTAAACTACAAGGCCGTTGAGTGGTGGTGTTGGTGGTGAGTTTTGGGTGGTGCTCCGGCGCGTGGCTCGACGAGCGACGGTCGTATGATATATAGGGTGAATTAGCGAATAACAAAGATGGTGCTCCGGCGCCTTGAAACTCAAGGGTCGTATGATATATTGATGAATGGATTTTCCTTACAATCTAACACTACTCCTAGGAAAGCAAGTAAAGATATTGAAAGTGCATTACAGGAAAATATAAGTTGCTCCGTGGGAGGCTTTGGTTTGGTGTTTGAACCATTTGAATGTAGCTTGAGCCTTGTATTTATAGGGAGAGTTCTTGGAGGAGTAATCGAGGCTTAAAATCTGCATGGTGGAGCCTGATTAGAGCAAGTGGGTAGTCCAATCTACATTTGGGATCGCGAAGTATGGTGTTGTGACCCCATAAATCCTAGTGAATCTCGGCCGCCGCCCTAATCGTGGGTTCTGCGCTTCTGGCCGTGGAGACGCATTTATTGTTCTGATAGCTGGTGACCTAATCTCTCAAGCTGCAAGAATCCTTGTGAGAATGTCTACGTCTAATCACTCTGTTTTCTGTCGCCAAACCCTGACTTCAGTCACTTCTCACCTTCCCTCGTGCATTAAATGCTTATTCGTGGCCAGTGGATTTGCTGCAATAAACAGAGGCACTACTTCATTAAATGAAGCATGGGACCCTGCTATCACGTGATGATTTGATTTTAATATCTCTGGCCGTGATTCTGCTTGGCCTCGGCCTCGGCCTACAATCGAGGCTGAGATGATCATGCCTTGGCAACTTTTCTTTCGTTTTCAGGAAGGCCAAGCATCTTGGCAAAATGCCGCGTTTTAGTCCTTCGAGCGAGTGCCAGGGCCGAGGAAAAGGGGCTCCTTCGGTCGGTTCATGGCCGTGATTTATTAGGCACAAACAATGGCGAATCCGAGCAAACAATATTGGAATACGATGAAGTCGATTCTCCGGTATTTGAAGGGCACTAAGAAGTTTGGGATCATATTTTAAAGACCATAAGGAAAGGCATGTGTGTCAGGTTATGTGGATTCAGATTTTGCTAGGGACTTAGACTAGAGGAATCTACTACGGGGTATGTTTTCACTTGTGGTGGAGGACCGGTGTAAGATCCCGGCCCAATTTTAATTATTCGTTTGATTTAATTATGAAATTACAATTTTGCCCTGGGGTAGGGTTATTTTGGTCACTTTTTAATCCGATAGGATTTTGGGAAATTGAATGGCACTATTGCTTAGAGAGCGTCGATATGAGTTCGTAGACACATAGTGGGCTCAAATCGGAGTTGAAACGAAAAAGTTAGGATCAAAGGAAGGATAATGGCACAATCGTAAATATTTCAAAAAGGGTTTTTAAAAATCAGATTTTTATTCTTCTTCCTCTCTCTCTCTCTCTCTCTCTCTCTCTCTCTCTCTCTCTGTGCATGCAACGACCCCCCCATGTTACTGTTCATCCGAACAATTTTTGGGCCACCATCTCCTCTTCCGGCCACCCCAGGCGACGGCACCGGTACCAAAAGAACCGCCTCCACCTCCTCTCTCCATCCCACCCCTCAGCCACCGTCAACCGCCACGCCTGTCGCCGGAAAAAGCGAAGGTTTGGCCGGTTTTTCTCAAAACTTCCCAGAGCTTATTCCAACGATTCCGGCCACCAATTTCTTTGATCCAGGTATGCTTTTTCATCCTCTCAATGTGTTCTAGCTGATGGTTGGATTAATTAGGATCAATTTTTGCGTTTTGGAACTCAAATTATTGCTTAAAAGTTTGGCCGGTTTTCGGCTCGTGTTTCTGGCAAGTTTCGATCACTTTTTGGCTATGGTCCAAGAACAAAAGTTGCTCCACTCATTGTCCTATTCATATAGGTATAGGTCTTGACCGGCGGTTTGGAGATTTTCCAATCCCTGGAATTTACTCTGGGCACCCACGAGCTGCCGGCGCATGTAGCGGCATGTGGGCCACTTTGCGGTGGGCCATTAGATCCTAAAATGTTCTCCATGTCTTCCTGAGCATGACGGTATGCTCGGATTTGAATTTGGTTATCGTTTGAACGTCGATCAGATTACGCATATTAGGCGTTATCCGGGTTCGATATGTTCGGACCGTTGGATCAACCCCAATTTCAAATATGTTGATCTAGGCACCTTTAGGATCGTGTAGGAATTCTCGGATCGTGAATTGGAGCCACGGATGCTTCGATTCAATGTTTCAAGGATTAGGTTAAACGGTAACCATCCGATCGTGCGATTGCAAGGGATCCAACCGTTCGTTTCGGACCAAACTTACAGGACATGTATAGTAAACTTTATTGAACCCGTAGAAGCTTTTGGATCGGAAATCGGAGGTCGTGGGCCCCACGGGCCTGGTTGACCAAGTTTGGGCAGTTTGACCCCTCGGTTGACCGTGAGTCTACCGAGGTAGTTCCACCCTTCGAGAAGTGCTAGAACGACCTTATAAACAAGTCTTGACTGTTAATTCAGTTATTTGATTATGTTGGAACTATGAGACTATTTTATAGTATCTTATGGAATTCTTGGAGATTAGTTTGATAATTGAGGTTATGGAATAGATGAACATGGAATACTTGATTGGTGGGTTATGAAGGTGAGTCGTGGGTCTCGGCTATAATTATTAGGGAATGAGTGGACGTTGTTTTTAAGTGTACTTCGTTCTTCTAATATGGAATTTCTTGCATAAGTGAGTTTGAATTACAAATTGATTTAATTTGGGTTAATGAGGATATGGGATCTCTAAGGGTTATTATTTATCATTAGTTAATACCATTATGATTATTATTAAAGTACATGGATCGTTGGATTATCCGGTGTGTGATAAAGTAGTCCATGTGCGTACGTAGAACATGGTTTGGTCTAGCCACACGTGGCCTTGGATTTTCCGGCATGTGGGCTTACTTGGTTATATTAGTACTTTATCACACGTGGCGTTGGATTATCCGGCGTGTGATAAAACAATCTGCGCACATAGGACATGGTTTGGTTGGGCCACACGTGGCGTTGGATTATTCCGGCATATGGTAAAGGATCCGGACATTTAAGTTACTATTACTTTACTACATGTGGCGTTGGACTCTCCAGCGTGTAGTAAAGTAACTGGGAGAGAGAAAAGGATTATTATACTATATCGGGAAATATGAGCAAAGTTTAAAGAATTATGCTTAGCATATTGTGATTTTATTAAAAGGGAAAAGATGATTCCAAAATTAACTTGTTGATATTACTAAAAATAATTATATGTTATCTGGTTCGTGACTATTGATGGTAGAACTACGTGTGGCTTGATCCCTCAGTAAGGGTACGTAGGTAGCCTGGGGTCGTACCCAGGTGCAGCCGCAAGATCAATTATATTTTTGGATTTTAATTTGGTCACTAGGATCATATCCTATTTATTAGATTTATTAAGTTGGTTTGAATTATGTCGGGGAGTCTGAAGCCCAGCCGAGGTGAGATGAAATGATTGGTTTTATTTCAGTTTTACCTGAATAGTTGTGGTTAAAATGTGTTTGTGGTCATGACGAGTCTGAAACCCGTTTGGATGGATGTTTGATCCTGGTCGAAGTCTTTAGAATTGCTTGTGATTGTACACAAAGGGTTTGATTGCATGCTTTGATATTTTTTCCAAATGGTGGGCAGAGTATATGGAAACTTTGTTTTAATTCCCTCACGATTTTCCGTTTGTGCCCTGAACTTCTGTAGGGCATTTCTATTTGTTTAATTTCCGTTGAACTTAATTTCAGTTGTAAACTGAAGTCTTCCTTAGAATTGCTCTATTATCGCCCATGTAGAGTTGGATTTAAGGCCGGAAGCCTATTTTGTGAACTGTGTGCTTTTACATTGTGCATGCTGAAGTTTGGGAATCTTAAATTGTATTTTGACAAGTTGAAAATTTTGGTTAAGTTCGTTTTTCAGGGGAGACTCTGCCGAAATTTCGGTAGGAGTCTCGTCCCTCTTTTCCTTTGTTTAAAGGAAGAGGATGTTTGGAAATAATGTGTGAACCTAGCATCGGTTTGATGTCAGAAAAACCACAGGATCCGTCGCAAATTCCAGGAATTTGGGGCAGGTCTTGTCAACCGGTTAGTTGGAGAGCTGTACTACAATCGGTTTGTGCCTTGTCTACTACCGAAGCGTAGTTTGTGGCTCTAACGGAGGCTTCTAAGGAAGAAATATGGCTGCGAAGATTGGCACATGAGTTCAGGATAGCTCAAGATTTGGTGATGATTCAAAGTGACAGTTAAAGTGTTATATGCTTAGTCAAGAATCAAGTGTTTCGTGGAAGGTTGATGTATGGTACCACCGAATAAGGGATTGGGTGAACGATGGGGATATTGCAATAAAGAAGGTTCATACATATGAGAACGCTTTGGATTGCTTGACCAAGCCAGTCACAGCTAAGAAGTTCACACATTGTTTGAGCTTGCTCAATGTTGTTGCATGCTAAATATTGAGGTGGACCTCTTGGGAAGTACTAGAACGATTTCCAAGAGGTTTGAAGAGCTTCTAGAGGTCAATGTTTTCACAAGGTGTTTAAGGCTCGCCAAGGTGAGAGATTGTTGAAGTTTGGCTCTCATAAAACAGTTCGGATCAGGGAGGAGAAGCAAGAGGCTACTAGTAGTTGGTTTCGAAACTGACCAGTCACATAAATCCCCAAAGCAACAGTCGCAAGTACTGGATTGAATTCAAGTCTCTACAAAGAAGAGACCGGTCACCGCGTCTTTTCCTGCTCAGCGTGTTTTGGTATTTACAAGTCTTGGAGTTTTTTTCTAGCCTATTTGGGCTAGGTTAAGTCTTTTATTCGTACTAAGTTTGTACTTAAGTCCTATGAAGTATCAAATTGGGTTTGAGCCAAGGGTGAGAGAAAAGTGAGCTATGGTTTGAGAGAGAGCAAACGGGGTTCTTCATTGTAACCAAATGGGCTCTTTCTTACTAGTGAATTTCTCGGGAATCACCAAAGATGACATAGGCACAATGTCGAATCTCTATAAATTCTTGTATTCTTTGTATCCGTGTTTACTTTTTGGTTCGTCTACGTGCTTTATCTTTGCGTGGCTTGTGTGTAGTAGTTGTGTAGTCCATTAACAACAAGGTCTTGGAGTGTTTTTCGCACAACATTATTTTCTATTTGATAATTGAATGAATTGTTTTTCCTTTATCTATCTATATTATATTTGTGCTTTTGGTTATCTCTCTTTATTTAAATTTGAAATTTGTGCTTTTACACATGTATATTATATTAATATGCTTCATTCTTTTTTGCTTCTGAAGATTCATTCTCGGAGATCAAAACCCCGGAATCTGAAAGTATGCGTGATTCTATTATGCTTTTGTTTTGGTCATGAAGATTATTCACTCTCGGAGATCAAAACCCGGAATCTAAAATCTGTTTCGGTTACTTTTTTAGGGATGCTGTGGTAGAATTGCTTCATGTCTGTACCAACCAATTGTAGATTACTCTATTACCAATTTTACGTATGCCACCATCTTTCTGTAACTTATTAGCAAGATTGATTTGCTCAGCATCTTTCTACTTTGGCTGTTTACTTCTATTGCAGCTCTGCGAAAAACCACAGTCAATTGTCTATCTTAACTTGTTAATATATTCTTAGTACCATTCACAAACTCAACTTATTATACTCTTGATTTTATGGGGTTTTTTGTTGTTGTTGAGAAATTCTAGAATTGTATTCATAATTCAGCCAAAAAAGACACTAGAGAAGGAGTGGGAGTTAGTTGGTGGTTCTACAATTTGGGTATCCAACATATTTAATTTTTAATTTTTTTTTATATAGATGAGTATAACTATTATTTTCTTAAAAAATAAAAACCCAAATTTTACGTTGAAGCATAACATTGAATCCTAACTCGAACCTTCTGGAAAGTGTATTAAGGGTAGGCAAAAAAAATTATCTTAGCCAGAAAAGAATATTCTCCATGATTGCCAAGGGAGAAATCCACCTGGAAATTTTTTTTATGAAGAATGTGAATTAACTTGACAAAAAAAAATTATAAATAATAATGAGAAACATATTTTTTTCAGCCCCTTGAAAGCAAAGGATCTGAACACATACCACATCCAGGACATTTGACGTAGTCTTCTTTGGTCAAAACAAGCCCTGACCCTCCACATACCTCACATCTTTTCTGTGCTATCTCTAAAATAAAAAAAAATACAAAAAGTCATTTACGACAAACTTTTTCCGAGGGGACCCCAAACGTCGTCGAAAAATGTGCTTTTTCCGACTAAAAAACGTGGACTGTCGGAAGCATGTCACCAGGATGCATTTTATTTCCGACAGTGATAGTGCCCTCGGAAAAAGTCTCAAAGTGTGTCGGAAATACACTTTTTTTTTTGCGGGAAGCCTTGGCGCTTGTTGTATTACCGACAAAAGTCATTGTTGTTGGAAATGCCATGGTTATTTCTGAGGGGTTGATTATGCCCTCGGAAATAGTCAGTTATTTCCAATGGAAACTAGTTCTTCTCGGTAATAATCAACTAGTTTCGAGGGCATTTTGATATTGTCAGAATTGCTTGTATTTTTCCGACGAGCTACTTTTAGTCGAAAGTAGTTGTTTATTTCCGACAAAAGGTCATTGTTGGAAATAGATTTTTTTTTTCTTTTCATATCATTAAAAACAAATATTTAAATATTATCTCCACAAATGAGTAATTGTCACATATATTACTTGTACCATAAATGTTTTGAATCACTAAACAAGTCGAAAACATTTTGTGTTGACATATTTAACTACTATAACATAACCATCGAGTTACTACCAGGGCCGTCCCTAAGATTTTGAGGGCCCTGTGCGAAACTTAAATTGGGGCCTCATATAATCTAATACGAAAATACTATCAATAAAAATTTGCAATAACTTAATGTCATAAACAATTTTTTATAACTAAAAGTCACCATCAATAAATATGTAATGACAATCAGAAATCAAATTCATAAAAATATAAATGTTTCCATTTGATAAAGTTAAATGTTTGGTATAAAAATAAGCTCATTTGCCCCTATAAATGTTTCCATTTGATAAAGTTAAATGTTTGGAGTCATTACATAAATATTAATTGCAAGATTTGTATTGGGCTATGAGCTGTTTGTTTGGTGCTACTTGGTATTGAGAGTTATGTTAAATGACATAGAGCAATACTTGAGTGAAATGGTGAGAACAATAAAATAATCTCTATTGGTGATGATCGGTGTTCTATACCGGTACCTTAATTTCAAATTGCTTACTGTTTTCTTCTTCTTTGCTTAATTTCATTTTGTCTTTTATCTTATATTATGTGATGGTTACTAGCAATTTAATCATAATTCACCTTTTCCTATGAACGCTTTTCCGACACCTTCCGACAGCCAGTTGCCCTCGAAAACACACTTTTTTAACGAAAATTGGTATTTCCGACATCTTTCTGCCTTCGCAAATTTATTATTATTATTTTTTAAGTGTATCTAATATATATATGCATAACCATCAATACCATATTATACCCGACAAATAATTATGAACTTTTGAAAACTTACTATTCTTTCGCTGAATTCAATCCCATCAACTACTTCATGTTACTTAATCCAGTCATAAGATGGATGAAATAAGAAAGCTAACAGAGTCTTACCTCCACTCTGGCACTTCTCTTTGTAAGTAGCATCTACGTAACATGGCTTCCGTTTTCCGTTTGTCTGGCATGGTTATAAGGAACCTTATTTAATGTTACTAAAAGAAATAGTGCTGTCAAGGGAAGGAGACTGTTGTGGAAGTCGGTACTTCTCCGAGTCCAAAAGGAAGCCTCCAAGCCAGAGTATCTCAGGGACCCATAGAAATTTTGCATCATAGGCCATTTGCTTACATCACAAAAGAGTGGGTTAAAATTGGATTGTAACTTTATTTACATTACACTATATGAGCAGTCTACAAAAGAATTGACTTATTCAGCAGTTCTCTATCCTCAATATTTGCAATCTTCATCGAGTGATCTGGAAGCCTAACCATAGAACCAAACCGATATGTGGACAGGATGTTAAAACCATACGGATCACAGTCTACCAAGCAATAGGTAGGGAGATGCAAAGTATCAACAAGAAGCCCCAAAAACCTGGCAAACATAAATGAAAAGTATGTAAAGTATATAGACAAAAGGGAAAAGAAAGTGCAAACAGATAAGGCAAGGCACTCTGTTACCTTCTTGTGGAAATATCAGGATATCCACGTCCCTGTGAAGAAAACGAAAATAGCACACCAACAAAAAAGTTTAATAAAAGCTGTTTCAAGGATCAATGAGAGTTATTCGGCCAAAAACAAGGGTGTATGCTTACAGTGATAACGATGCAGTGGTTTGTGTTGCAGAACTGGTCATTTGCCAATCGTTGAAAAACTATACAGAATACGAATAATGGTTTGTTCATAGAAACACACATCAAAATCAAATGATATCCAGCTAAAGCACCAGGGTTGCTAACAAAAAGAGTAATTACCTGATTCTTTCTCCACAACAAGTATGTATTTCGCTACACTAACAATATCTGCAGGTTAGAATTAATGATTTGAGCATGTTTTTCGACTTCAAACGACACTTAGGGTTGATTATGTAATTACCAATGAACTTGTAAAGTTTACATTATCGAATTTGAATATCCATTGATTTTAAACATGAATATTTTAATATTTTAATTATTCTCTCTTAGTTAATCATCTGAATACCTTTGACCTCTTCAACATGAATGGGAACAGGAAAGGCCTGTATGTGAACCAGATGCAGATGTTTAAGTTCAGACACAATAAAAATATGATTATGCAGAAGATGTCATCAAATCATTGTTTTAACATTTTTAAAAAACATGTTCCATTCTTACAGTGTTTGGCCTATTTATGCAATCAAACATGTTTCCAGCTTCTGAGAACCTTAACCAGCCCATTACCAACCTATAATGAGATAAAAACATTAATTATCAGTATGAGTTGACAATACTTAAACCATGATCATAGTGATATCAACTCAACGAAAAAGTACCATAAACCTTTGAACAATTTTACCAACATTGTAAGGAAAGTTGAACCATACTGAACTAACAGGTGCAACCCCCAAGAATAACAATGTATTCAACAGACCAAGAATACACAAATGTAAATGTAAATGATGATTGGCATAAGTCATTTTTATGAAAAATCAAGCAGCAATGTACGCCATTATCTTCTTGTCTTCGAAAATCAAGCGAAATTTTCATGCGTACCCTTTGCCAAAAGGAGGCAACATGAAGTAAATACCCCAAATGCTGTTTGCGGCCTTATAAAATTATTAGAAGCTCATGTGGCAATTTCAGGAGTCTACTACTACTATTACTAATCATGCATAACACGTTGGAGCACATTACATTTGATAAGGCCGATATAAGAGTACCCACCACATTCAGATTGTGGCGACTACACTGCATAAGGATGCATATGTCATTGATCGCACGGTCTACAATTGACTGATCTGCATTGCAAATTAAGCAGAGAATATTACTAATTACTTGGAGAGGAGAGACCATGGACAAAATGCATCAAGAATTTCCAATTAGAAATATCACATCTAAACAAATATACCATATGTTCTCATATTATCTTACCACAAATCAGTAGGCCTCAATTTCTATGCCCTTGATAATTTGAAAAATACAATGCATTTTGACCAAGGTTTAATTAATGTAAAAAGAAGAATAACATTTATCATAATCCAAGTTCAAGGTCTTATAACAAACTATATACTAAGGATTTATTCTTTGACATTGGAAATGAAAAATAACTCAGATTCACCTGAAAATACAGAAGGGTGCACGTAATAGATATCTCTCTTAGACCCATGTCTGTTTTCTTGTAGAAGTTGCTGAACAATTAGTAGAACCCTAAGCAAAACATCTGAATCAGTAATGCATACATTACATAAATCTCTTGTACATTTATGTCCTTAGGCTGCCCATCAAAAATGGAAGCTGAACACTTATTTCAGCTCATTCTGAAAAAGTAGTCTGTGTATTGTTAAAAAACGAAAAACAAAATCTAAGCTGCACTACATGAAAAGTTAAATACCATACCATATTAAGAACTCTGTGGTGCTTGTTTGGTTGCTGAGAAAAACCAGGAAAATCTGAACGATCAACTAAAATCGAGAAAGTAAGCTTAGCATTTAACCAATTCGAATCGGGCTTCGTGCAGTAATTTCTGAAGCGATCGATGAGAATCTCCGGAGACCGTCCATTGCTGAGATCTTCAACTATAGCTCGAGTAAATTCTGCGCTCCAAAAAAATTTAACAACAAAATGAATGAGAAACTATAAATTAGCGTCTACTTGACGAAATTGATTTCGAATTGGTTTAAAATATATAAATTAACGAGGACCTCTGATTTTTCTTAGCAAATCGCAAGGCCGAGGCTGTGAGCTCCATCTTGAGTGCTTTCCCTCCATAATTCTCGCGTTAATGGAGATTCTTTTAAAATGATTTCTGGGTATTTATAGGCTTGCTTGTGGGCCGGGTCAGTTTAGATCCGCTTGCTAAGGAATAGAACTTATAGAACTTGGGTGTTTGTCAAACTTGGGCCCGACGTGTAGTACACGTCGCACGTGGATCAAACACAGTTGAGAGGCTTGGACTTTCAGACTGAAATCTTCAGAGATCCCCTTATTGCACAGATAGCTGGAGCGCCTGGACTGGCAGAGATCCAGGCTGGACAAAAGGTAGGAGCCTTTGTCATCCAAGAGCAGGAAGCTCCAATTCCTCCAGTAGGGCCCGCTTCAGTTTCTCAATTTTGTGGGCAAATATTACTTAATTATGCATGCTATTTAGTGATTTAATTCTTTTCATTTCCTTGTCTTTTTTGGAATGAGAAGATTTATAGGAGTATATAACATAGTTGAGGCAAATTGCGTGTACTGATTGAATTGATTTGTCAGTTGTGTTTGACAAATTACAAGATGCACGGGCAATTACTCTGCTTTAACAAAAGTAAAGAGGATCCTCTTTTCGAATTCATGCATATTTATTGGTACTTTGACATAATACAATATTCATAAGAAATGATATACATGTATGAAAATAGATAAACTTTTGGAATGGTTTCTTCAAGCACGTCGCTATGTGATTTTCACAATTCTACGCCATCACTTTATGCCAACCACTTTCACAAGCCAATCGGGTGTTCTGTTAGAGAGTACAAGATATCCCACTGATATTCCAATTACCACCCCAGATGCATACCCCATCAACACTACCTTCAAATCAAATCCATTCTCGTGCTCCAAATCACCATCTTGTTGGAATGATGATGGCAGTAATTGATGTGGACCACATGTTTTTGCTAGTGGAATTCCACACAATCCTACATTTCCACTATATGAATCATTTTCAAATGTATCAAATTGCTTACCATGAGGTATGGGCCCCACAAGTCGATTTTCTGAAACGTTGAACTTTTCAAGTGATGTCAAATTTACCAATTGCTCTAGAATATCACCAAAAAGTCTGTTTGAAGACAGATCTAACCATTCAAGATTGCACATATCGCCAAATGATGGTGGAATTGTACCTGTAAGCTCATTATGAGAAAAGTTAAGCCCTTTCAATAATTTAAGCTTACCGATTACTTTTGAAATCTCTCCTCTGAAAGTGTTGTTTGAGAAATCAATAGTTGTGAAGAAAGTTTGAATCTTCACCATTTCAATTTTGAAGCCTTTAATTGTCACTACCACAGTATCCTGATAGTAGCCATCTCCCATATATTTCAGTTCATGTTCTTGCGAGTTTGTCATGGCCGTCAAATTTTCAAAATATTGTGTTGGCAAGAGACCGCTAAACCGATTGTAGGAGAGGTCCATGATACGCAATTTTTGGAATGGAAACTTAGTTTTCGGAATGCCTATTTCACCATAGAATTTGTTAGACCTCAAGATAAGAACCTGCAACTTCGGAAGAGATTCCAGCCAATTTGGGAATGTGCCTTGAATTTTGTTGTTTCCAAGGTCTAGAACTTCCAACTCTCTACGTGTGATCAAAGTTGGCGGCAACGACCCTTCCAACTGATTTCCATTAAGATCAAGATTTCTCAAAACGTTTCCCTTAGAAAATGTCCCAGGAATCACCCCATGAAATTTATTATTCCGTAGATCCAAAACAGAGAGGCTCTGGCTGAAGTTCCCTATGCATTGATGAATTTTGCCACTCAATTTATTATTAGACAAATCAAGGATTTGAAGGCTACTCAAGCTGCAAATGGTTGGAGGCATCTCTCCAGTTAATTGGTTGTTTGATATGGAAAAGAAAAATGTGGAAGGTGATGGAATTGGAAGCTCTCCTTGGAGAGAATTGTTGCGAAGGTTGAGATATCCAAGGTTTTTCCACCGAAGGTGTCGTGCAGTGCCCTTCAAAAAGTTGTGAGAAAGATCCAAATAATTCAATGAATCTTTTGCGACATCACACAACCATTTGGGAACTTCGCCTTGAATTCGGTTGTAGGAAAGGTCTAACTTGTCCAAGTTTGGTGAGGCTCTTAGAAAGTATGGGAACTCACTTATGTTGCAAGACGACAAAGCTAGGGTCGAAAGTTGAGGCCAGCTGTTGTTACTCAAATGGTTGAAACTCAAGGATAGATGATTATAGGAAAGATCAAGGTAAGAAAGACTTTGGAGTTTTGAAAACTTTTCACACTCCACAGTGCCACTCAAGTTATTGGATGATAGATCAAGGTATCGAAGGTTCTCAAGTTCAAAGATTGATCTCGGAATCAAGCCATGCAGTTTGTTATCATTTAAATAAAGGGCTTTCAAAGAACGAGATTGGAACTCAATGATATCACCGCTGAGTTGGTTACTTCCGAGGATTAACCCCTCCAATGATGGCAAACTACCTAACCAAGATGGTATTGTTCCGTTGAGTTGGTTCCCATATAAATAGAGGCCGGTTAAGTGTCGAGGAATAGGACTCACCAGTTGTTGTTTTGAAAAATCATATAAAGAAGAGATCAATGTCGAGTTGCTATCAACTTCTGGAAACTGACCGACATAATTGTTGCCACTAAGATCCAACTCAACGAGGCTCTCAAGGTTTAAAAATAACGACCATGGGATTTGGCCACCCAAACTGTTAGACGAAAGGCCCAACCGCATGATTTGTGTGAGGTTACCAAGAAATGCAAGATATGATCTTACAAAACTGCAATTGCTGAGATACAAAGCTCTCAAAGACTTGAAATTTCTTGTCAGACGATGCCAATCTACTGAAATTCTAGTTTGAGAAAGTGACAAGGTTTCGAGTGGACTGCTCCAATTAGAATTGGGGAGAGAACCTGTGAGGTTTTTGTTGAAGCCTAATCTTAGTTCTCGAAGGTTTGGTCGGTGGAAAATGCTTTCTGGGAATTTTCCTTGCAAGTTGCAATTATAGAGTCTAAGAGTTGTCAGAGAAGAAGAGAGATTCTTGAAGGAATCAGGTACAACTGAAGACATGTCAACACCGTCCAGTTGAAGCTCCTTAAGATTGGTTAGGTTTTGAACAATTCTGTTAAAATTAAGAGTATCTAGCCTCGCAACTGAATATTGCGAGAGATTGAGTGAAACCAAGTTGGAAAGGTGGGAAATTTCGGAAGGGATTGGGCCATTGAAATTGGAGTCAGAGAGGTCAAGGTGAGTCATACTTACAAAGCCACCAAATTTGGACGAAATTGGGGAACCTCTGAAATCATTTTTAGAGAGGTCTAGCCTCTTGAGATGGCCAAGAGAGAATAAGCTGCTATTGGAATAGATAATGCCTTGAAGCCCACCAAAAGGAAGGTTGAGACCGATCACATGACCAGTCATCTTTTCACAAGTGACTCCACTCCACGCGCAACAATCCTTGCCTTTCTGCCAAGAAATTGTACTATTAGAATAAAGAGTTGGTCCATTAAGTAATTCAACTTCATGAGAGGAGGTATCAATAGAAAAGGAGTTTTTGAATTGAAGCAAAGCAGAGCTGTCATAGGGATGGCAAAAATGCCCTGAAGAAAGAGAAGAGGAAGAGTTAGATGATGATGAACAAGTAGAGTTGAATTGACAAGTAGTAAAGAGCAGGAAGAGGAGGCACAACCAACCCATCTTTCCTTCAAGTAGAGTTGAAGCAAAGCAGTATATTCTTCTAAATAATTTTGTGAGCAACTCTATCCTGGAGACGTTGATATTTATAACAAGCTTCGTGAACAGTGATTTATCTATGATGTCACGACATGAGATGGCAAGTACTTGAGTTTGTTTCATGGAAAATCTTTTGGAAAATTTTGCAACCAAGGCGTTGATTTGATATTTGGTGTTTGGTCTTGGTAGGTATAATTTCTGCGTGTTCAAATGGTCTTGGTAGTCAAAAGTTGTCCAAATATGATTCACATTCTTTGTGTAGACCAAATATGATTCACATTTGCCCTCTCCTTCACGCTGATTCTTCTCATCTCTGCTAACTTTGTCTCTGCCCTTAGGCCTTTGCTAGGCCTTAGGCCTTTTGTCCAATCTGTGAATCAACTTTCAGAGCAAATTCACACAGGTATAAAAGGCATTTGCAGCTTTGCATTCTCATTTAGGATCACCTTCTTCAGAAAAGGATGGCATAACTATATAGAAATTAGCTAATACATATGTCAATTGAAAATGGTTTTGAGATTAATTAGATGTGCATGCTCTTCATATGTCTTTTGTTTAGCGTGGTTTCCTTCTCATCCTGTGATGTTTTCTTTGGCTCCTTCGTCGTTTTTTCGTACAAGTTTGGATAAAGAGAAAAAATTGTTCGGATTTTTGAAGAGGTATCAAAACTTTTGTTGTTTGTTTTTTTTCTCTTTCTTTTCCTTTTGGGTTGGTTGAGCATTAATTCTTTTGTTTTTGGCTCAGCAATTTTACTCATTCACTATCTTCTTCATATTAATAAATTAACCATCATGTTCTGTCAATCTACTTTGTTGGTTTTCTGAATTTTTTTATATTTTAAGTTGCCTTGAATGTTTTCTGAACTCTTTACATTTGTGCAAAGATATTGGTAACCGCCCTTTCAACTGATTAAGGTCAAGATTCCTCAAAATGTTACCCTTTGAAAATGTCCGAGGAATTAAGCCAAGAAATTTATTCTTCTTTAGATCCAAAACGAAGAGACTTTGACTAAAGTTCCCCATGCATTGATGAATTTTACCACCCAATCTATTATTAGACAAATTAAGGATTTGAAGGATATTCAAGCTACAAATCCTTGTAGACATCCGTCCAGTTAATTGATTGTGTGATATGTTGTAAATTGGCTCAAATTTAGGTAGAATTACTTGTTACTTTGGTTAAGTGACTCTTGGAATTGTCAAGAGGCACGTAGTGTGTTAGGTGATCAAATGTAACTAAGTAATTGGCATGTGAGATGTCTAAAGTCAGGTTCTAAGTGGGCAATGATGGCTTTGTAAAAAAGCAAAGGAACCAAGTGAAGTGGAACATCAAGTAGGAAGCAACTTTCTGCTGACTTGAGGACCGGGTTGGCTGTTTTTTGGATTAAAAAAACAGCACCTTCAATTTGCTATTACCAATGTATTAGGAATTAATGCATTCTAGTGCTGGTAGGCATAAGAGATTGAATAATGCTTGGTGCGTTGGTGATTGAATAATGCTTTGGATTATTCTTTCTCTTCTTTGACTATTTTTTTTTTTTGGTTGAAAACCAAGGTATCCTCGCGCGATTGCGGGGACTAACCCTCGAGGTACTGTCGGGCGCAAAGCGGGAACCTCTCCCAACAAAGTCTGCTCTATTCGCAAGCGCCTGGAATCAAACCCAGGACCTCTTGTTTAAAGGATCCAAACCCCTTCCACTTGGACCAACTCCTGTTGGTTCTTCTTTGACTATTTAGTCAGGCAAGTAGTGCATGAGAAAAGTGTGCTTGAGTATAGCAACATTAATTCGACAAAATAAATAAATAAATAATATCCTTCGTAGTTTATCTTCTTTAGATATACAAAGAAACATTAATGTCCCTCGTAAGTGTTACGGCATGAAAAGTTTCCAGAGGCTGAGAGGCCTAAGATGGATAATTGAAGATGTTGAATTGCAATTTGCATTCCTATTGTCAGATAGGTGTAGGGCCCACTGTTAAGTAGCTGCGTCTTTCATTCAGGTATTGAAAATTGACGTGAAGCCTGCATCTATTCAGCTAATATTGGAAAACTTTGCACCAAGTCTTTGATATATGTCTGGTCGTCTTTCTATGCTCACTGCGTGTAGTTGTCCAAATATTAATCTAAGTCCATATATTAGTGCGTTACCAACAAATTAATGGACACCACTTTGTCCGACTTTTAACTTTTTTTTATTTTTTATATAACAATAGGCTACTCTAAGGTCCTATTTGGTGGGCCGGATTGTTATCATTTTAAAAAAGGATTTTCAAAGATGGTAAACTACCTAACCAAGATGGTATTGTTCCGTTGAGTTGGTTCCCATATAAATAGAGGTCGGTTAAGTGTCGAGGAATAGGACCCACCAGTTTTGAAAACCATGTGGTGGTTTTTGTACGTTCTGAGTATTGCTCCATGAAAAATTGGGGTGCCTTTGCCATCTCGGATTGTATATGTTGGAGAATGGATCATTGCCGAGACGTCTATAGGTATTCACCATATTGGCTTATTCTTGTAGAAATTCTGGAAAATCAACCCCATGAGGACAAGATATAGTGGCATGACCGGGAATAGCACAAATGAAGCAAATCTCTTGTGTTGGTACTCTCCCATTCATAGCAAGTAAGGCATCCAATTTACTGGTTATAGCGTCAACCTGCTCTTTAGAAGCAAAAGCATTAGAACTACCAATTTCAAAAATTCTGGCACACTTACCTCTTGTATCAGAGTGCTGTGTTTCGATTGCTAGCGTATCAAACAAAGTTTGACATTTGTTTGTGCCTAATAAATCACGGCCATGAATTGGCCGGAGGAACAACTCTTCTCGGCCTCAAACTTAAACGCAGCGTTTTGTCAAGGTGGTGTGGCTTTCCAGAGAAACAAGAAAAATCACCAAGGCATGGTTATCTCGGCCAAAGTTATAGGCCGAGGCCGAGATAGAACAAGGTCACGGCCAAAGGCACTAAAGTCAGATCATCACGTGACAGCAGGGTCCCACGCTTCATTTAATGAAGCAAAGTCTCTGTTTATTGCAGCAAACCCACTGGCCAAGAATGAGCATTTAATGCGCGAGGGAAGGTGGGAAGTGATTGGAGTCAGGATTTGGTGACAGAGATCAGAGTGATTAGACGCCAAAATTCTCACAAAGCTCTTTGCAGCTTGAGAGATTAGGTAATTAGCTATCAGAGCAATAAATGCGTCTCCACGGCCAGAAGCGCAGAACCCACGATCAGGGCGGCGGCCGAGATTCACCGGGATTCATGGAGTCACACCACCATACTTCACGATCCCAAATGTCGATTGGACTACCCACTTGGTATAATCAGGCTCCACCATGCAGATTTTCAGCCTCGATTATCCCTCCAGGAGCTTTGCCTATAAAATCAAGACTCAGGACCACTTTCAAAGGGTTCAAACACCAAACAAAAGCCTCCCACGGAGCAACTTATATTTTCCTGTAATGCACTTTCAATATTTTACTTGCTTTCTTAGGAGTAGTGTTAGTTTGTAAGGAAAATCCATTCATCAATATATCAAACGACCCTTGATTTTCAAGGCGCCGGAGCACCACCCTTGTTGTTCGCTCACTCACCCCATATATCATACGACCGCCGCTCATCGAGTGGCGCGCCGGAGCACCGCCCCAAAAACCACCACTCAACGGCCTTGTAGTTCAGGCCGTGAACCTTACAGCCGAGACTAGTTCCTCTCTCGGCTACAATCGTTTGATTAGAAGACGAGTTCAGACAGGCGCACCATCCAAACACTATCAAACACCTCAAACATCTCGACGCACGGTAGACCGTGCTGGCACGCCCGCGCACAAACGCACCCCGTCCAAAAGCAGGAAACCGCGTGTTTAACGCAGATCCCCTCGGCCCGGAACCCCAGGCCGTGAGATTTGCGCGGCAGACACTTTTGGCACGCCCGGTGGGACTTCTTGTCAAAAACTTGTGATGGAAACCAACGTTCCTACCACGACGGACCGCCTGGCCGAGTCCATACAAAAACAGGCAGCGATTGAGGAGCAGATGTCCAAGCAGGCTTACAGGATAGAGACATCCTTCATGGCCGCAGTAGACAGATTCTCCTCTGAGTTGCGAACTTTTTTCCAAGAAGAGATGCCGACAACCTCACCCGCGGCGTCTCCCAAAACTGGACACAGAAGCCGAGAACACGAAAGGGTCGAACCTTGCGACAGAAAAGTCGACCTCGGCATTGCTGGCCGCACTGAAGTGTCAGGCCACGACCAGAATTCTCGGCTACCAACCGATAGCCGGGGGCAGCCCCAGCCCGCGGGGGCAAATCCTGGATCAACTCATCCAGCAAAAAGGGGATACGGCCCACTACACGCCTTAGCAAAAGCGTTAGGGCGGAGTAGCCCTGCGGTATCCACGGTCCAGCGTCTCGGCCCAACTCACATGTTGGCCGACCAAGTGCAGTTCGGCCAGAGCAACGTGACCGAAACGTCACCGCAGAACAATCTCGAAGACTTGGCTGCTGCACTACCATTGCAAAGGCACGACCCGGCCAATCCGACAATGACCCAGATGCACCAAGGTCCCTACCATGATCTAGATCAACAAAACCAGGTAGCCACGCTCCAAGGGCCGGCGGGTCAAGTCCACCCTAGTCAGACATACGAGGCCCTAAAATAGAGCCGTTCGGTCGCAGAGACCGAGCCCGCGGCTCAAACAACTCAGCAGGAACGGCCGCAAAATGATACACGGCTAAACAGGCCGTGCCGAGGGTATCAATTTAAAAACATCCAGCCTATCTTGAAAGGCGGTTTGACACAAAGAGAGTTGGGGGCATCAGGTTGCGAGAGACCGTACCTATCGAGGGAGCCCGGGGTTTGGCCCCAAGTCTTCCCTAAGGTTTCTCGGATTCACCAAGTTTCGGGAGGTTCGGTCGTGGGCACTCCTCTTCATAGTTCGACCAACGGCCGCGGCATTAATAATCTACCCAAGCTAAAAGCCCAACTTCTTCAGGTTATCAGACGGCGGGGCCCAAAGAAAGACGACTCACAGATAAGGCGCGAAGTTTTGGGAAATTCGAAACCATCGAAGCCCCACGCGCACAACTCGGCGCAAGTTGAGAAAAAGATGGCGCCAAGGAACTACGATAAGAAAGTCAAAAAGAAGAAAAGAGAAGTGTACATAGCCCTTGCATATAGATAAGAAGGTTCATTATTTACAAAAAGGAAATATGTGTAGATAAATTTAAAATGTTTATAGTTATTTATTACACCCCAAAAGGAAAAAGAAAGTTAAAACGGCTGCTCCTCGCCTGCCTAGGCCCCCTCGCTGAACATTCCCCAGACCAGGCAGGTGATCCTCCTCCAAGCGATGTCCCCGCCGTCAATATCCGTTTGCCACCTCGCCCGGATCAGCTTACGTTCGGCCAGCGCCTTCTTCGTCTCGGTCGCGGCTTTGAGGATCTGCTTGGCCGAGGATTTCAGTTCACGTCCGGTCTCGACCGCACCATCTCGGCGCTGAAGAATAAAAGCTCGACGGGCCTGGAGTTCGGCAATCTGGGCCTCAACCTGCGCAAGCTCTTCATTCTCTCGTTGAACAACAAGGTCATTTTCTTTCAATCGGGCCATCGCAGGTTCGACCTTTTCTTTGATCTCCACCAGGTTTTGTTCAAGCGAGCTTCCCTCGGCCATCCTCATCACGGCTTCAGCATATCGACCAATCATCTCCTCGCCTTCGGCCAGACGGGCTTGCAATTCATCCAGCCGGGCCGAGTCCAGCAGACCGATCGCCATAGCCGTGTCCAGGCAGGACCTGAACTCCATGAGTACCCCGGTAGCAGTCATCTCTCGAACTCCGAGAAGAAGGAACTCCCGGAGCCGTTCAATTATGGTCGTGGAGTCCTCGTCCAGGGGAGCTGAGGCCGAACTACCTCCTTCCTCATAAAGCCTGGCGTACAACTCATCAAGATCGTCAGAGGAGGTGACCTCCTGCATATGAGGAAGAGTTTAGGGGAGAAGTGATGAGCTAGGACATAAAGGAATAAGAAGGAGGGTTTGAATACTTACGGCAAGCGAGAGATCATTTCTAGCCGCCGAAGTAGTCCGCAGGAGGCTTGGCACACTCACGACCGCGGCCCCAGTTACTAACGGCTCGGCCACAACGATCGAATCTTGAGACAACGGCGCAGGAGGCATGGTCGTAGCAACCATGGAGGATGGCGACGACGGCTGGGGAGGCTGGAACCAAAAAAAAAATTTTAGTCAAAAAGATCATGGGAAATTCCATAAGGAAAGCAATAAAGTTAAAATGTGAAAAAGCGAACTCTTACCAGGCGGAAGGAAATGCCGCTCGGACGAGGAGGAGCGGGCCGCGACGGCTCAGCAGGAACGTCTGTGGTGACCTCTTCGGCGGCCTCTTCGGTGGCCCCCTCGGCAACCTCCTCGGCGACCTCCTCGGTAACCCCTTCGTCCACGGCCTCCTCTTCAATCTCCTCTACAACCACCTCATCAGCGGCCGCCTCTTCAAACACAATCTTGGCGGTTGCCGATTCCTCGACCGGCCCCTCGGCCGTAGCTTCTTCTTCAACCGCTACTTCTGCGGCTCCCAACTCCTCGACCACCATCTGGACGACGGCCGTTTCCTCCACATACGGCACCTCAGCCGCGGCCTCTTCCTCAACTATTACCGCGTCCTGGAAAATAGCCAAACTATCAAAGTACGAAAAAGAGGAAGAGGGCGACCTAAAAAAAAAAAAAGCAAAAGGAAAAGGAGGCAAGGGAGAAATGCTTACGGCCACAGGGGGAGCTTCCCTTACAATCACCGAAGGGACCTCCTCCTCACTTCCGCCTTCCGAAGAAGTAAAGAGGGTCCTCTTCCTCGGTCGCTCCACCGCCGCCATCTCTACCGCGGCGACTCTGGCCGGCGCAGCCTCCATCGGTGCGGCCCCAGCACTTGACGCTTCTCGGTTCCTCTTACGGCCCGGGGCTGTATATGAAGAAAGAGAGAGAAATGAGATCACCAAGGACCAGGTAGCTTTGAGAGGCCGGCAAGGAATAATAATAATAAAAATAATGATAAATGTATAAATATAAATCGTGCAAAGCTTACCAACGGCAGCGGCCGGTCGAGCCGATGGGGAGGACGGCACGGTCCTATGGGCCAGCGTCTTTCGCGCCCCCACCACAGGCGCCGCCCTGGGAGCTGGGGCCGCAGACAAGGTGGGAGCCGTAGTCGAGGCCACGACCGCTGCTCTAGCTGACGGAGGGACCGTTGCTCTAGGAGCGACCACGGCTGCGGTACTTGGCCGAGGGGGTCCAGCTGATACCTTCTTCACTTTGGTGCCTTTGGGGGTAAGAGGGTCCCAATCTGCATTCTTTAGGGCCGCCCTCGCGGCCTCCCCCTATGGCCGTATAAACCTGGCTGAGATGCATTCCTCGTACCAGACCCTTCCATCCTCGTCATACGCATTGCGGCGCCTCCACGGCATCAGATTCAGGAAGGTCATCCCCTGTTGAAGCTGGAAGGTGATGTTTGCCACGCCGTGCTGTTGGGAGACATCGGCCCTCCAGGACGAGAGGCGGTTGGTTGACAAAGGAGGAAGTGGGGCCGTCTGGATCAAACCAAACTGTCGCGCCACGAAGTTTGGCAGGTAAACTTCGGCCCCGGCCTTGGACATGCCGCAGTGAAGGTCGCGCGAAACCAGGAAGGAGCCCCAGATCTCCTTCAAATCATTCTCGGTCTCAACATCAGGGACGACCGAGAGATCATGCGACAGGAATAGCGGGAACGGCCGAGCTAGGCAGACTCGAAACTGCGTACCAGTTCTCTCGGCCAAACCATAGAAGAATTTGTAACAAAAGGCCGAGGTGTTATGCTTCTTAGGGGCGCGGGCAAATGCGTTGGCCAACGGCTCGGCGTCGCTGATGTTGGTCGTCGTCCTCAGCTCGGGGAAGTAGGCTTGCAGCCAGAACTGGAAAGCCCGCAGCGGATCGCCGTGCTTCGGCTTCATTCCATCAGTAACGATGTCGTGAAGCGTGCGGTAGAGTTGGCCGAGGAGATAGGGGCCGAGCGCCAGCCTGCCACCCTGTGCAAGATAATCGGCCACATGAGCAAACTCCACGGTGACCTTGTTCGCCTGAGTACAGAAGACGAACTTGCACAGCCAGTATAGCAGAAATGCGGCGTGCTCAACTTCACCAGGGGGGGTGACGACGTCATCTTCAGGGCTGTCTTCCACGCCGAAGTTGCTGTAGAAGCTGGAGTAGTTAAGCATGTTCTTCGCCTTGTTTCCACTGACTCGCGTGAGAGTCGGCCACAAGGCTTTAAAACTCCCCGCCGCCTCGGGGGCAACCAGGGCGGCGTTTACTTCCACGCCGAGAGGAGAAAGGCCGAACAGGGCGGCCATGTCTAGCACGGTCGGCGTCATCATGCCGAACCGAAAATTCATGGTATTGGTGGCCGACGACCAAAAGCACAAGGCCGCGGCCAAGAGCGACCGATCCATGACCAACGGCTGCTCAAACAGTTTGATCAAGTGGTAGATGCCTTGATCCTTCCATTGTTGGCCGAAGAAGTGCTCCATCCTCGGCAGCCACTTCTCCCAGTCTGAAGTCACGGTGGGCCATTGTTGCTGCGGCCTGATGACATTCCAATCTTGGAAGTCCCCCCCGTCGAAGGCCGAGTGATCTGTTAGGTCGTTCTTCAGAAGGGCCACGAGCCTTTCTGGCATTCCACCCTCAATGGAGGGGCCGAGGACACAGGCATCAGTAAGTTCACCATCATCATCAGCCCAGGGTGTAAGGATGTTTGGAAGGATCGAGCCCTGGATGTCTCGGCAAATGGTCTCGAACTCAGTCTGAAAGGTTTGGGACCGGACTTCGACAGAAATGGAAGGACTGGAGGCCATTGAAACAGATGTGACTGAGTTGGGTGTTCTCAAGAAGAAAGATGCAGAGGAAGGTGGTGAACGTGGGGGACACCGAAAGGAAATCCAGAAGGGGGTGAAGGTTTGCAGGGTTCCAAAAGACTAGAAGACTCACGAGCGAGAAACACAATTTTCTGTTAAGACTGAAGGCTTGGAGAGGAGGGTTTTTGGCAAAGCTTGGGCGTCTGAGAATTCCGAAGGCGTAGGGAGGAAGCAAGAGAGTTTGGGTTTTTATATTGGCGCTAGAATTCGAAACGAAAGGATATGTCTCTCTCGAGGGACGTAACGTTTTGTCAGCACTAAACAGGCGCGATGACGTGTCGAAAGCCCAGAGGCCGTCGTTTCCTCTGACAAAACGAAGCGACGCTTTGGGCAATGATGGCCTACACGACGTGCCTGAGGCATTAAATGCGCCGACTGGACTGCGCATTTAATGCCCCAGTTGTCAGTCACCTCAGAAGGCTAAGGGTCCATCCCTTGGAATCCATTCGGCCCCTACTCATGCCGAGGGCGAAGAATCCAGGGATGGGGGGGCAATGTTTGTGCCTAATAAATCACGGCCATGAATTGGCCGGAGGAACAACTCTTCTCGGCCTCAAACTTAAACGCAGCGTTTTGTCAAGGTGGTGTGGCTTTCCAGAGAAACAAGAAAAATCACCAAGGCATGGTTATCTCGGCCAAAGTTATAGGCCGAGGCCGAGATAGAACAAGGTCACGGCCAAAGGCACTAAAGTCAGATCATCACGTGACAGCAGGGTCCCACGCTTCATTTAATGAAGCAAGGTCTCTGTTTATTGCAGCAAACCCACTGGCCAAGAATGAGCATTTAATGCGCGAGGGAAGGTGGGAAGTGATTGGAGTCAGGATTTGGTGACAGAGATCAGAGTGATTAGACGCCAACATTCTCACAAAGCTCTTTGCAGCTTGAGAGATTAGGTAATTAGCTATCAGAGCAATAAATGCGTCTCCACGGCCAGAAGCGCAGAACCCACGATCAGGGCGGCGGCCGAGATTCACCGGGATTCATGGAGTCACACCACCATACTTCACGATCCCAAATGTCGATTGGACTACCCACTTGGTATAATCAGGCTCCACCATGCAGATTTTCAGCCTCGATTATCCCTCCAGGAGCTTTGCCTATAAAATCAAGACTCAGGACCACTTTCAAAGGGTTCAAACACCAAACAAAAGCCTCCCACGGAGCAACTTATATTTTCCTGTAATGCACTTTCAATATTTTACTTGCTTTTTTAGGAGTAGTGTTAGTTTGTAAGGAAAATCCATTCATCAATATATCAAACGACCCTTGATTTTCAAGGCGCCGGAGCACCACCCTTGTTGTTCGCTCACTCACCCCATATATCATACGACCGCCACTCATCGAGTGGCGCGCCGGAGTACCGCCCCAAAAACCACCAAACACCACCACTCAACGGCCTTGTAGTTCAGGCCGTGAACCTTACAGCCGAGACTAGTTCCTCTCTCGGCTACAATCGTTTGATTAGAAGACGAGTTCAGACAGGCGCACCATCCAAACACTATCAAACACCTCAAACATCTCGACGCACGTTAGACCGTGCTGGCACGCCCGCGCACAAACGCACCCCGTCCAAAAGCAGGAAACCGCGTGTTTAACGCAGATCCCCTCGGCCCGGAACCCCAGGCCGTGAGATTTGCGCGGCAGACAACATTCAGTTGGCGTCTTATTCTTAATAGATTCACCTGCATAGTTATTCACATGAGAACTAGAGTAGGCAAACCATGGTGAGGACACTGTATTAAAAAATTATTGAACCTTTCCCACGCTTCTGAAAATGACTCATTGGCCTACTGACTGAATTGCATGATTTTATCCCTTAGTGCATCAGTTTTTTGAGTCGAAAAGAAGTTCTCCAAAAACTTGTTCTAAACCTCTGTCCAGCTTGTCAATAATCCAGGCCGTAAGGAGTTTAGCCACGTCTTTGCTTTATTTTTCAATGTATAGGGAAAGACTTTCATCCTGAGATGTTCTACGGTGACTCCCCCTATCAAAGCCATGTTAGAAACCATGTTAAAAATATCTCTAATATGAGCTAAAGGATCTTCAGAACTTAATCCATGAAAAGAAGGCATCATATTAAAGTGGATATTTTTCAATTCATAATTCCTGGCAGTTGGGATGTTAAGTTCTCCCATTGTTTCATTCAGTGCAAGGGCCATCTCTTCTTCTTCTTGTTGATTCTTCTTTTCTCTGTCTTGTTTTTGTCTCCTACGAATTTCTCGAAATTTTTGTTCAATCTCAGGTTCCAATTCAACTAGTTAGCTAGTTGAAGAGCGGGTACCAGTCATTCACCATATGCTCAGCAACGAAGTTGTTGTACCTGGAAACAAGGACAAAGGATTGTTTAAATAAGGAAAGAAAATAGAATTGAAGAAGGAATTAAACAAAATCCAACAAAATTAGGAAAAGAAACTTTAATTCTAAAACCCAAAGGAAATTGGAAAGAAACTTTAATACAAGAAACAGAAAGTTGAATGGAAATAGGAATTGAATTCCTAATGGCTGCGTGAGTAACTCCTTGTCTCTGTTCTTTTCTTCTTTTTTTTCCCTTTTTTCTTCTTTTCCGCTGGGCTTCTTTCTTTTGCTGTTTGTTGTTGATGGTTTGAAGCTTCTCATGTTCTCTCCTTTTGTTTTGCCCTTTTTTTCTTTTTTTTTTGGAAATCAAATGGAACTAAAGAAGTACCTGAAAAAAAATTAACTAATTAAATATTCAAAGTAAAATTAGAAAATAAATTGCCCTAATATTAACAGACTAAGTCAATCCCCGGCAACGGCGCCAAAATTTGATGTGATTAATTGCAAGTGGACAATATCGCTCAAATTAATATAGTAGTAAGTAGAGTATCGTTCCAACAGGGATCAAGTAATCTATTAAATACTAGAGTGATTTATTTCTAATTATATTTGAATTAAACGAAAAGAGAATTATGATGATTATAATCTAATTAAGCAAGCAAAATAAATTGAGATTAAGGAAATAATGTAAAAGATGAAACCAAAGATGATAAAGCACTAGGGCACCGATTTCACCTAGCTAATCCCACCCAAATCCTTCTAGCTTGTTAATTCTAATTACCTAACATGTTGATAATCGTTTTCCCTTACCTCACCAATACTCTCTTTCGAGTTATATTAGTTGTATTCCTTACCATCAACCCACTCTATTCCTAGTTATGGATTTAGATAGCTAAGAACTCATTAAGATTTGTGGAAAACAATGAAGATTACACAAACCATAACCTAATCTTCCGAGTCGGCTATGTAATTTATGGTACTTGTTACAAGAAGCTATTTACTAGGAATCTCCTTCCAGTCTCAGCCTAATTCTTCCAATCATGCAATTAGTGGCCAATTAATTGAAAGCATTAAGAACGGTAACAAGCACTCAACATGTATAGATAAATAAAATTAACAATATCAAAGAACTGGAGTATTCATAGCTAGGCTACATCGTAGCCTTAGTAAAATAAATTAGTTCATGAAGGACTTATTGAGAATCATGATGGTTGATGAAGACATGGAAGGCACCGAATTCTCCAAGTAGAATGCTAAGGTTGCGCAAGCTTTCTTCGTATTCTCCTTTGGATATTTCGGCTATGAGTATGAATATGTAGGATGATTGATGATGGGTCGATCCCTTGATAAATGACCGAAACTCCCTATTTACAATACTCCTAGAAATCCTACCTATCTAAGGTATAATTACAATTATTATAAAAGTAGGATTCCTTCTAAAATAAGGTCTTCTTTATTTCTCCTTGTTTTACTTGATAAGACTTGAAACATCTTGAATTAGGAAATTTGACAACATTCCTTACGACAAAAGGAATGACTTGGCTTCTTGACTTGATTAATCTCCAATCTTCATCTTCTTGCCCTTTTTAGCACACTTTCTCCTATTTCCACAATTTCTTCACAAATCTCACAAAACCAATTAAAACAACCAATTTAATCCAAGGAAGTTAACAAATAAATAAGTAAAGGAGGTATAAAATATAGGCTTATCAGTAGGCATTTCTGCGTGTTAAAATGGGCACCTTAATTTTCATTGGCTTGCTAATTTGGATTCATAATTGACCATCAAAATCGTTCTTGTTCTAATCAAGTTGTGTCCAAATATGATTCAAATTTGCGTATTGAAGAAGCTAGGAACGAGTATTCATAAATTGACCATCATAATCGTTCTTGACTTTTGCCCCCTTCTTCACGCTCTCATTAATTCTTCACGGTTTTGCTTGTCTTTTCACTTTCTGTCTCCACCCTTAAGCATTTGATAGGCCTTAGGCCTTTAGTCCAATCTCTAGTCCAATCTCTTTATGAACTTTCAGAGAAAATTCATAAACTAAAGTTTCTTTTAAATTTTCATTTATGAAAATACATCATCTTTCTCCAGGGCTAAAGAAAAGAAAGGAGTTAATAAATAAAGTCATCAACATAAAAATTAAACAATCCTTTAGATAAAATCTAAATAATATAGTAATTAATTCCTATATAAAGCTAGCTACTACAACCTCTCGGCCACATTTTCTTTGAATCTTGCTCAATCTTTCACATTTTCTTTGATGCACTCTCTCACATTAACATGCTAGAGTTTCCTTGTGCCTTCCATTCATCAGCTACCAAATTCCTAAACATGTATCATTACTAAGTTTGAAGAAGCAATTACGGCACTAAAACATGTTAATGTTACACTAATTTCATTACCTCATTCAACTTTTCCGCAATGTTGTTTGCCATGAGGTATGGGCTCAACAAGTTTGTTTTCCGCAATGTTGAACTTTTCAAGTGTTGTTAAATCTGCCAATTGCCCAGGAATCTCACCAATGACAAGCACGTTTGAAGAGAGATCTAACCATTCAAGATTGCTAACATTGCCAAAGAAGGACGGAATTGGACCTGTAAGATCATTATGAGACAAGTTAAGTCCCTTCAATGACGTTTTAGGAAGGTCCAGAGAAAGCTGTTCTACTTCTTTTTGGGTTCGAGTATTTATTAACCTTAGTTGTATAATTAGAAGTTCATTATTAAAGAAATATATACAACAATTAATTTGTATAAGTACCATGTAATTTGAATTTGGAAAAGAGTTGGCAAGGCCTACAGCATAACAGGGGAAAGGGAAAACATGAGTCTCAATAGGGTGACTTCAAAGTAATCTTCATTTTAACTATAGAAAATTCTCTTGACAAATTCAATTGTAAGAAGATAAATTTTTTAGGCTTAAATGCTAAAATAGTCTCTGTATTTTATAACGTATCATGTGAGGGGAACATGGAGAGATATTTTAGTTCATCTACATATACATGGGGTGATGGTTTTACCAATTAAGACCAATCTAATTAATTTGCTCAAATGAAAATTAGTAAAAAGGTAAAAGTAGCAAGTGACCAAAAAGCAAAAGAAAGAAGGAATAGCATATAAGAATTTTAGCATCTCTAGCCTATAGGTAACCCATGCCCTTAAGAAACTATATTGCAAGTATATTGATGATCTTACCCATTTTATCTAATATTACTAGATGTGACATGACTTCATGATATCCAACATTCACTTCCCCAAAACATAGAAGTTCCTGATCAATAGGATTTCAAATTCCAAACCATTTGGCAGTTGTTTGGATAAAGTTAAATGCTTGAAAGTAAAACTAGTACATCAAAAAGCCACAGAATTTTGTTTCCATTTCTGAAAGGGATTGATTTTGTATTTTGCTGTTGTTGTTTTAAGTACAGGTGGGTGGAAGAATCCCTAAAGTCTTTACACTGAAGTGGTTGGAAACTCAGGAGCCTTCATTTTCACCCCTTATTACATCAACAAAGCAGTTTCTTCATAAATGATATGGGTCCTTGCTTCCTTCAAGGTGAAGTTAAATCTCAAACTTATTTGTTTGATTCTCATATTCCATATACCAATCAATGAAAGTGAGAGATATATGTTAGCACTTGTAGCACCTAAGCTTAAAAGCTCTCTATTTTTAGTACAAGAGATAATCTGAACTACAGGAGAAGAGGATTTCTCATACACACACAACTTAAAGCTCATTTTTTGTTAAGAGAGTTTCACCTAAAACCAACATAAAATTTGTCAGGCATCTAAATCCATCGATTTTGTAATTTATCCCTTCTATGAACTATGCCCAAAATGACATCTAAATTCATCAATTTCTTAACACTCTACATAGTGGCAAGATGAAGAAGCTCTGTGTCCTCATGCAGGTTAAATGCAATATCATTTATCCGTAGAAAAATTTGTCTCCAAACACATTGCCTCCAAAGCACTAATGAAAGAAAATTATATTTGATTGACCCCTTTTGGCCCTTAATTGGTACCCAAGTGACCTAGTATTCATGAGTAGAGATCCAAGTGAAGATTATTTTTATGCTCATCGTTTGCTACATAGAGCCATCATATTTGTTGACCAATTAATTAGCAGTATACATGTTAAAGTTCAGAGTGCACTTAGAGTTTGAATGAATGAAACACTGTCACATTAATTTGGTGAACAAAATTCACAACTTTAGACAAAAATCCTTCTAACATGAAAGTTGAAGGAAATAAACACAAACTAATTGAGAATTTACATAATGCGCATGTCATCATCAAGAAAACACTTTGCTAATTAATAGACATTGAGCCCTATACCAACCTAGACTTATTCCAGCACCTTACATGATAACGCATATAGACTTTTTACCCGAGCTGGCCTCTGATTTGGCCACCCTCTTTGTAGCATTACCGGGCCGGCGGAAGTGCTGGTGGTTGTGGTGGCAATGATTGCGATTGCGATTGTAATTGTAGTGGCTGAGATTGCTGTGGAACTGACGACGATGTTGATGGTAATTGTAATGGTGGCAGCCGCAGTGGCGACAATGGCATCATTATGAGACGACTTGGATCATAATAATCAAACCCTTCAAATGGTGGATTGGGATAATAAGGTGGCACCGCATAAGGGTTATATCCATGTCCATATCCATATCCATGTTCATGTCCATATCCATATCCATGTTCATGTCTATGTCCATATCCATATCCATATCCATGTTCATCCTTGACCTCGCCATCAAACGTAAGGCTTTTTAGCTCTGCATGTTTCCTTGACCCATCAAGCACCATTAGAAGTGTACTTGGATTTACTTTCCCTGAAACTTTCACTGTTCCTTACTCTGCATCTATGTCAATTTTATAGACACCTAAATTTCAAAAAATAAATAAATAAGTAACAAATCCTTAATAAAAATAAAAGATATGCAGTAGCAAAACCATTTATGTTCTAGGAAAAAAAAAAAGAGAGACGAAAAACGGAAAATACCATAGATGTTCTGCAAGACATCATAGATCTTTGTCTTGCATGCTTTACATTTGATGTTCACTTTCGTTGAGATAATTACTAGTATTTGTATATTTTGTAGTTGTATTTTGGCTGTTACATTCGCAATTAATTCCTAAAATCTCTCTTCTCGATATTCCTTGCAATTTTTGATTGGGACGAAATATTATGTCCAGTTGTGAAATTACTGTTTCCATAAACCTTGCAGAAGAGGAAAAGGCACGTAATGGTGGACGAATTCCCAAATATAAGTTACATTAATTTTATTTTCGACTTTTACTTCTTAATTTTGATTCAGAAAATATAAGTGTGAATATAGGACAGTTGTCTTTGTAAATTCGTCACAAATTCCAGCTATGCTCACTTTCTTCATGCTTATAAGAGAATCTCTCTTTATCTAGGCAATTATGAAAGCAAGACAAAAGTCAAATTAATGAAAAAGAAGATAAATATCGAGGAAATACCAAAAAGTAATTTCACTTCTTTTTTTCATGGAAAAAGGTATTGTAATTTCTTGATGGCTTTTTATTTATTTATCGCAATGTTGCATGAACTTATATACCCGAGTTTTATTTTAGTCTCGAACTGAGTTGCAGAGTATGGTCATGGGCAATCGGAGGGTTAGGAGGGGGGAGAGGAGGAGATGAGTTCTCAAATTGATAGTTTTAACTCTCAAATAGATGGTCAACTTGACCGAATGTGACGGAAAAACTCAATTGGCACAACTGAGAGAGTTTGATGACCAAATTGACTCCAAAAGAAAAATCGAGGACTAAATTGACTCATGTATAAGTTTAAGGACCATTACGGTTGAAAACCAATTCTTAATATATGAGTTAGGAATGGTTGGCCCAAGTGCACAACACAGTTAGACCTGGCAAACGGGTTGTTTTAACGGGTTTCGGGTCGTGTTCGTGTTAATTAACGGGTTGACACGACACGACCCGTTAAGCTAACGGGTGAGAAATACTAGACCCAAACACAACCCGTTACAATTCGCGAATGACCCGATACGACCCGTTAAGAATAAAGCAGAAAAAAAAAAACCCTATCACCCAACCAACTAGCAACCCCCTCTCTCAGAAGAAGAAGAAGAGAAGAAAAATGGAGAGAAAAGAATGAGATGGAGAGGAGAAAAGGAAGAAGAAGAAAAGGGAGAGATGGACAATTTCCGAAAGGGGAGAAGAAAAGGAAAAAAGTGAGAGATTGAGAGATGTAGAGATGAGAAAGTCGAAGAAGAGAGGAAGTGGAATGAAGGATAAATAATATTAAAAAGAGAGAGAGAGAGAGAGAGAGAGAGAGAGAGAGAGAGAGATAAGGAAATGAAGAAAGAAATTTTTTTTTTTTTAAAAGGCATGCATCTTTGTCTGGTGTTGAGGATATGAGATTTTTTTTAAAAATATATTTTGTAAAATTACAAAATTACCCTCCTTAACGGGTGGATGCGAATATTCGTGAATTGACCCAACACGACCCGTTAGCTTAATGGGTTCACCCGTTTTCAACCCGACCCATTAAGCTCAACCCAAATATTGATAATTTGATGCGAATTCGTGTCGTGTTAACAGGTCGTGTGCAATATTGCCTGGTCTATGCACAGTACAACCCACCTCTGTAAAGGAAAATTTGATAGTTTGGGCAGAAGCGATTTAGCCTTCTTCTTTTTTTTTTTTTTGGAATAAATTGAATTTTCGTGAATTAATTATCACTTTGACAGTTGAATTTAAATTTGGGCCCTTGATTTTTTTTAAAAGTTAACTCAAGTTTAATAAGTAATATCTAATAGAACTCGTGGTCCACAGATTTCATCATATTAAACACAATGCGTCACAATTCTGCAGGATCAACATTCAACATGTCAGTTAGTCTCCGGATGTCCCCCATTTTTGCGCCACACTGAGTAAGAGAAAGAGTGGGAAAAACTAAGGAAAAACAGAGATTCGGATGCGATTAATTGACATTTAATCAAATTCTCTCCCCTACACAATGGTTTTGCAATGAAAATGTTGATTATGCTTTGCAGAAATCCTATAATTTTTTTCTCCTATAAGAGCAAGTCTAGCAGCTAAGGCTGAGCTCGGGCTGGGGGGGTTTTGGGCGAAAAACGGGCTCCAGCAGCAAGGGCTAGCCCGAGTTAATTGTGGGGGCCACAAAGACGGGCTGGCCTGAGGTTAGGTCCAGCCCCAGATCCAAAACTAGGGCGGGCTGACGTCAGCAACAACAAAAATTTTTAAAAAATCTAAAAAAATACAAAAAAATTCAGATTTTTTAAAAAATAAATACTTAGTCATATTTTTCCCTTCCCACACCAAAAATCTTATCCGAAAATATTATCCAAATTAATTGTTTAGGTAAACAAATTTGTGAAAAAAATATAAAAATGAATAGTGTTTGCCCTTTGCCATGGCAACTGCTGGAAACCAACATTGCTTTTTGCAAGGGCAGCACTATTCACATGAATAGTGGCTGCCCTAGCCCCCCATTGCCAAGTGCTCTAAGGTAACAAGTACAGATGTAGACTCCACCTTGAATTTTAGATGGTATGTACACTGCCGACAAAAAGTTAAGTTCGTGCACAGACAATGCTTCTAACTCAAATTTCACTCCTCTTTCCAGCATCAATTGTAGTTCCAATCTAAAAGAACAAAACTACTTCATGTTACTTAATCCAGTCATAAGATGGATGAAATAAGAAAGCTAACAGAGTCTTACCTCCACTCTGGTGCTTCTCTTTGTAAGTAGCATCTACGTAACATGGCTTCTGTTTTCCTTTGTCTGGCATGGTTATAAGGAACCTTATTTAATGTTACCAAAAGAAATAGTAATGCCAATGTAAATAAAGCACCATATCTCTCACCTTGTGCTGTCAAGGGAAGGAGACACTGTTGTGGAAGTTGGTACTTTTCCGAGTCCAAAAGGAAGCCTCCAAGCCAGAGTATCTCAGGGACCCGTAGAAATTTTGCATCATAGGCCATTTGCTTACATCACAAAAGAGTGGGTTAAAATTGGATTGTAACTTTATTTACATTACACTATATGAGAGCAGTCTACAAAAGAATTGACTTATTCAGCAGTTCTCAATCCTCAATATTTGCAATCTGCCTAGGTAGTTCACATGTTATTTAAGTTTGAAAACTACAGATAACAAGTTCATAGAGTGATCTGGAAGCCTAACCATAGAACCAAACCGATATGTGGACAGGATGCACTACTACAAAAATGGAAAAAGACGACGGTATAAGATAAAACCGTCGTTATATTTAAACAGACGACGGTATAAAAAAAACCCGTCGTGGATAAGTTCCTTACTGTTGAATATTTTTAAAAGACGACGCATACAAATAAAAAAGCGTCGTTTTTAAAAAAGGATTTCTTCAGAGATAAAATCTGACCAAAAAACAACGACAGCAGGTATGAATCCACCGACGTAGAAAATAAAGACGACAGTTCACCAAAAAACCTGCCGTGTTAACTCCTAACTAAACACGACCAACTGTTCTTAATCCGCGTCGTATAATATAATGGAATCCACGTCTGTATACTACGACGGTGCATTCTCTGTAAACCGCCGACTTATTATTTTGGAGTATACTACGACGGTACCTACAACACTACTGTCGTTTTTATTTACCACGTCCTAAGTTCAAATTACCGTCGTATTTGTTTAGTTTATACGTCTGCCTTCTCTGTAAACCGCCGTCTTATTTTTATAGCTTTTTAAAATTAATTAATTTTTCTTTTATTTTGGTAATATCTTTCTTAACACAAAACAAAATTTAATTCTCAATCCTCAACAACATTTTCATCTTAAAAGGCAAAATCTCTTCGTGTTAAATATTGATCAATATTTACACAATATATGTACACAAATTTGGCAAATACATTGTGGTTTCTTTTCTGCCTTCACCCTCAGCTTGTTCAACTGTTTCTTCCTCTCATATGCAAGCTGGGCCCTCTCCTTCCTCTTGTTCTCAAGCTCCTGCACAGCCACAGATGAATATCTAATAATTTCAGAAAATCAAAATCAAGAAAGTATGAAAAGCTCACTCCTCGATTCCCATTTTCATCAAAATCAACTGTTTCTTCAAAACTCATGTGTAGCAAGGGTGGAACCAGACTTAGAACCTGTTGTGGGTTGTGCCCTCGTATGCCTTCAAACGGGCAAGTGCGGCTGCAAACCCATGCAGGTTCTAAGGCTGGTTCCACCCTTGCTACACAGGAGGATGTAGCAAACCCATGGGAAGTGAGGAATCATTCTGCAAACCCATTTGCTTTCAGAAAGACAATTTCTTGTGAGGGTTAAAAAACGCGTGAAAAAAATGCTATTTAAACAAAATAACCGTAAATATCCACGTCGGTTATAATATAAATACCGACGTCATATTTGAATAATCAACATCATAACTACATCGGAAATCCAAAAGTCATTTGGCGCATATTAAAAAGATAACTACATCGGAAATCCAAAAGTCATTTGGCGAGTATTAAAAAGAGAACAGAACCCAAAGTAACCACGTCGGTTTATTAAAATACACAGTCGTTGAATTTATAAGTACAACGTCAGTTTAGAGAAAAAAAAGCGCCGTCATAACCACGTCGGAAATCCAAAAGTCATTTGGCGCGTATTAAAAAGAGAACGACGTCGTTTTCAGAACCGCAAAGTAACCACGTCGGTTTATTAAAATACACAGTCGTTGAAATTACAAGTACAACGTCAGTTTAGAGGAAAAAAGCGCCGTCATAACCACATTGGAATTCCAAAAGTCTTTCGGCAGTTGTGATAACCACGTCATTTATGAATTCTCTACCGTCGTTATAACTAAATAATACGGCGGTTTTTTAATAACAACGTCGTTGTATTGAACTCTGGGAAAATATATAAACTTTTCGTCACCTGACCTAATATTTTACGGTTTTCTCTTCCCGATAAAGTATCGTAGTTTCCCTCTCATTTCCCAAATCACCATTTTCGTCACCTGACCTAGCATCATCGTCTGAATCATCGTCTTCATCTCCAAATCACCATTTTGGTCTTCGTCTTCGTCGGAAGGAAACATTTCTTTGCACGCCGGTGTTATTCAAGGTTTTTTCTCACTCTCTTCCCTTTTTTTACTTTTCATTTGCATGCCGTAGTTGTCTGGAAACAAGATTATGTCAAATTGAAGAAATCTTTCACTGGTTTTGATTAAATACATAAGTAGATACTCTCACGATGCCAAAAGACGACAGTTCTGTCTTGTTTTCGATGATAGAATGGACACACCACGACGGCCGTAATGCAAACTGCACGACGGTGGCTAAAAACCGTCATGGTGTGACAATTAATACGTCGGAAACAAGATAAAACCGTCGTCTAGTGAGAGAAGAACAATCGTTTTGTAATTTTAAACTACGTCGGTTATTGTTAATAACCGACGTAGTTTATGCACATTTACGTCATGAAATATATAAAACCGTCGTCTTATTTTCATTCATGATCTAAGAGACTGTTTAATAGGACGTCACTTTTTTAGTGTTACCGTCGTTGTTTTGTATTATTACGTCGTTTCTTTTTAATAACCGACGTTGTTTTCCTGGCAGATTAATCAAAAATGGTTTCGAAATCTCAAAACAAGGAAGCTGAAGCGTCAAAGGCCAAAGCAGGTTCAATGGCACAAGGGGATGAACCCAAAACAGGTTCAGTGGAAGTTGAAAAATCAACTCAAAGCAAACCCTCGAAGAGGATGAGATTTTCCTCAACCTCAGAGAAAGACTCGAGCACAGCCACATTTGTTGAGGAGCCAAAATCTGGCCGCGGTATCAGCACAATGAGCCGTGTTGTGAAGAGGAAAATTGAGAAGGTTAAGCCTGTGGTTGAGTTCAATAAAGATGGCAAACCACATGGCGAGGCTGCTGTTGAGATGCAGTCTTTCATTGGTGTTTTGGCACGCAACAGAGTCCCTCTTGTGGACAAGAAATGGAAACAATTACCCAAGGACGTGAAGGAGCAAATTTGGGAAGCTGTTCAAATGTCCTATGTTATTGGGGATAGTTACAAGAACTTGGTCTTGCAGTCTGCCACCAAAAAATGGAAGGATTTCAAGTATAACGTAACTAGGCAGTATATCCTTCCTTACGCACATGACAGGGAGAGGTTAAGAGAAACCCCTGCGCTGTATAAGTTCATAGAGAAATCACAATGGGATGCCTTCGTAGCTTCAAGGTTAACCCCAGATTTTGAGTCTAAGCATGCTGAGCAGAAGGAGAGGAGGGAGAAATTGGAGTACAACCATAGGTTGTCTAGAAAAGGGTATGTTGGTTTGACGGACCAATTGGTAGAAACCATGCCCGAAGGTCAAGAAATCGATCGAGCTGTTCTATGGAAGAAAGCAAGAGAAGATAAAACAGGAAACATCCCTGATCCAAAGGCTGCAAAGAAGGCAAAACTAATCGTAAGTCTCACTAACTCTGTTCTAAATTTGAAAAACAGAGTGTTTTATTTTGGTATAGACGTCGTTTATCTTTACATAAGCGACGTTATAAAATGAACACCACGACGGGCTTAATTTACGGACGTTTAAAAATGAATAGGACGTCGGTTTTTGAATAAAGTAGACGTCTAGATAGAATTAATACGACGGATTAAATTATTCTATGAACTGCATTTTTGTTTTAAGTTTACTCACGCACACACTCTCCCTCTCTCTGTCTATTTCACTGAAATTTGTGGTGCACAATTTCTGGAAAAGAATGCATATTTCAATCGAATTTTTTCACTTCTTCATTAAAACTTACGACGGTTTTATCTTATATAGACATTAGAATGCTTATACAATGACGGTGATTTTGTGCAGCCGTATGGAATTGGACATCTACGTCTGTTTGTTTAATAATCCGTCGTCTTACTTTGAATACTACGACGGTCTTTGATTTATGTCTTAATCTGTTTTATTTTGAATATACGACGTATTTTTATATACCGACGTTGTAAAGTATAAACAACGACGGTATTTATATACAGACGTTTTAAATTAATACCACGTCAGTCATTTAAGAAAAACCGTCGTTGTTTATAATTTACAATGTCGGTATATGTATCTGTCATACACCCTGCTCAGGTTCTAACAATCTCTCTTTCTCTCTTTTAGGATGATTTGCAAAAGCAAGTCTCCGAAGGCACTCTGACTGTCTCCGGGAGCAATGATATCTTGACTCTGGCTTTGGGAACCCCCGAGCATGGTGGGAGAGTCAGAGGAGCTGGTGCTGGCGTTACCCCAACTCAGTTCTTCAATTTGCCGAAACAGCAGAGAGTGAAATTTGGTGACAAATTGAAGGAAAGTGTGAGGGAGGCAGTCAGAGAAGAAACCTTGAGGATTGAGGCGAAGTCAAGGGAAACTATAATGGAAGCAGTCAGAGCAAAGAGGGAGGCTATGTTGGCATATATCCGTCAACTAGTTCCTAATTTTGATCCCAGCCAGATGCTCCAAACCCCAATTTCTCCAAGGACTCCAATTCCTCCAATTATTTTACCCCCTCAAGATCAAAGCCCAAAAAATCCAATGTCTGATAAGGCATGCTGCTCTGGGGCCACTAATATCAGACCCCTAGCTTTGGAATTAGAAGATCCGAAGCCTGAAGCTGATACTGCTGCAAAAGAGAAAGAGGACACGGTAAAATCTCTGCTATTTTCTATTTCTGCTTTTTAAATTTTAAAAAGACGTTGCTCCTTTTAATAGCCGACGTTAAAATTTAAAATAACGACGGTATATACGTATGTTTCTTACAATACACGTCGTGTTTCGTTAAATACCACGACGCTTTTATAAACCGTCGTCTATTTCATGATTTCATTAACTGTATAGCGACGGTTATCTATTTACCGACGTGTATAACTGTTGCATTCCTAAAAGGACACAAATTAATGTGCAAACAACCAATTAAAAATACCCGCAAGTGCACGAATCTATTGAGATATAGATTATGTAAGTACGGGATCGATCCCACGAAGAACTTGTCGGCTTCCTATAAGTTCTAATTTGAGTATGCAAGGAACACTTAATTGACACACCACAAATGCACAAATGCAAAATGGAAACTAAAAATGAGTAAAGAAGTGTAAAAGAAATGAAACAACACAAGAAAACTAAACAAAAACACAAACAGCATTTTCTATTGCCATTTTATCACAACTTTAACACCTATTTATCACCTGTTTATCACCTGTGAACAGTGAAAAGAACAGTGAATAGTGTCGTGAACAGTGACTAGCAACCGGTCGTGTGAACAGTGACGACCGGTCGTTTTTTCACAGAATTGAAAATTGAGAAATGTGTGAGGAGCGACCGGTCGTTATAGGATGGCGACCGGTCGTTTTTTTCACAGATTCGTTTCTCTGTTTTCCCAATTTCGACCTCTGTCCAGTGTTTTGCCTATAACTTTCCAACCGTTTGTCCAAAATTCACGTTCTTTATACGGTTGGATTCAGCACAGAAAATGCAAGAATATAACGCGGACCAAAAGTCCAAATAAATTACGAAAACAAACAAAATATAGTGACAAAGACACAAAACGTGTCAAACACGCAACTCACACACACATTGGGGGGGGGGGGGTTTTGGTTTGGTTCAAGTGACCTATTTCTAGTGCATGAATGTAAATGGACTTCGAAATTAAATGAGAATGGCAGAGATGAATTATCAGAATGTGAAATGAAAATGTAACAAACACTAGGGTTTCGGAATCCACCTTAAACAATTCTACCTATGTTCATGAATACTCAAGTAGTGAACTCTAAACGTGTTGATGAAGATGTTCGCAATCAAGACCATGGGTCGTGGCTCAAGACGCATTGATTCTCTCTAATATACGTAAAGTGCATGGTTCGTGCTACAATACTTGTGCCCTCCTCATAACCGAACCTAGGTATGGTTCGTACTTCGATTCAATTACAAGGAAAACCCATTAAGTTCAAAGAGAATATGAACATCACAAGAATCCTAATAGCATGGTGTTTACATTAGGTATTCAAGAAACCAATTCACATGGATGGTTCTTACTCCATCCATCTATTGCTTAGGAAAACATGAATATACACATAATCCCAACAATCTCAAGAAGCATGCTTTCAAAGATGGCCAACCAAGGAAAAACACACATCAAGGATAGATTAATTTGGTGAATTGGAATTCATCAACAATATTCAGAAATTCATACACTCAAGCATCAAAACAATAAGGTAATCATGTTTAGGGCTTCAACCTAAGCCCTAGCTATGGTGTTTAGTTCCTCATAATCATTTCAAACACAAATTTGAATTAAAACTAGAAAGAGTTTACAGATTTTGTGAAAGTGGTGAAAGCTTGAAGTCTTCAATGGTGGAAGTCTTCTTCTCCACTTTGCTTGGCTGCACCTTGGCTTTCTCCTAGCTCCAAGCTCTCCAAAATCTGCTCCTAAGTTGTAGAATAATGGAATGGAATGGTTCCCCACGTTCAAAACCTCTCCCACTTCAGATTGCACTCCCTTTTCTTCCCTCTCTCCTCCTTTTCAGCTTTTACTTTTAATATTCTCTTCCAAAGTATTCACCCATTGTCTTCTTGTCCCCTTGCAAATGATGAAGCCTTGACTTCACAAAGATGCCAAATGCTTCAGAAAATATCTCTTTTACAAAGGTAATTCCTTGTTACCAAGAGTTATGGTAACAAGAAATTAAGATGACACAAAGGAGGTAAAAGCTGGCCAAATCCGGATTTCCAGAGCTGTGGTAACATGTTGGATTGGATGGATAGGCAATACTTGTCCAATGGAGCTCAAATTTGGATATGTTGTAGTTAACATCCATTGGAACAAGTCTCATGAAGATCATAACCTCATCCGAGCACCAGAGCATGTTGATCCCAGGCCAAGAAGTAGACCTACGAAAATGAACAAAAACAGAATTTATAACCAATAATGCACTTTTAGCTCATTTTCATCTAACCAAGGTAAAATCTAAGAAAACACAAAAAGGAAGTAAAAAGCTATAAAATGTCAAGAACTAACTCAAAATAATAGGTGAATAACATGAAAAATCATGTGTAAAAATGAACCGAACAAACTTCCCAAACTTATCTTTTGCTAGTCCTCGAGCAAAACAGAAACTAAAACAAGACTCGAAACAAAACTTTCCGGACACTTTCCAAAGAGAGAGCGACTCATGCAAACGACTCAAAAGTTTTCACAAGAAAAACTCACTTTAGACATTAGTCACAAGGCGGCAAAGTTCAGAACACAACATGCTCAAGTGTAGTAGTGTGATGGCCAAATGGAACTCATTTTCCAATTTCAGTTTTCACACAACTTCAAAAATCATACAAAGCACAAATGTAACTTCAAATCTCACCAAAGTTGTCCTCTCACAAATGAATCACTCGGAAGAGGGTTACAATGCAACACTCAATAGTAGACATGAGAATAGAGTTAAACCATAAGGGACTTAACTCACAATTAGCAAGATGAAAAACATGCATGAAAATGATCTCAAGAAGGATGCCAAACACTTAAAAGAAGAAGAATGTGTGCAATTCAACCACATGACATTTAGGATCAATTTAGGTCTTTATTATAGGTTGTAATGGGGCTAAGGGTGTAAGGTGAGTGAGAAATGAAGGATATAGATACAACAAAGTCCAAGGAACTCACAATGTAAGAGCCTACAATCGTTGACTAAAAGACTTTGAAACATCACGCTTGAGATTTTCATTCTTTATTTTTTATTGTGATCAAATAGACCACAAAGCCTTATACCTCCACTTATTATGATTCACACTCCTTTCTTCCATTTGAACAACCATCAATTTATTTATTTATTTATTTTTTTTTTTTTTTTTTTTTTAGGCCAACCAAGAAACATGGAATTGAATCTGAATTCATTGCCAAATAACCACAACTTTTCTCTTTTCTTTCACCCTTTGAGTGAAGTACTCTTCTTTTTTTTTTTTTTTTTTTTTTTTTTTTTCAAAATGTAATAACCCTTCCCAAACTTAGCATGAAAAACACATCTAAATTAAAGCTCATGAGTTCCTTAGAAAGGTAAATTCTTGTTTTTCAGGCTAAGGCTAGAAGTAATAATTGGTTACTTGAAAGAAAAGGCTTACATATAGGCTCAAGGTGGTTAACAATGGAAAATCATGCTTAAGCATGCATAGGGTTAGCTTGAAAGGCACAAACGGTCCAAAGATGGCCTTAATATCATTTCTCAAATGTCAAGTAATCAAATTGCACAATAATGCATGTCTTTTAAGTGCTCAACCAAGTCAATGAATAATGAGATCAAACAACAACTCAGATGACAAGAAAATAAGAATATGTGTATAACACTCATGAATTGAAGCACAAGGCTCAAAGCTCACATTATTTATGGTTATACAGGTCTAATTCATGCTTGATACAATTCTTTGGATCATGCAAGTCCCTCAACTGGAGAATTATGAAACAAATGGCACGTGCATAGATGGTTTCAAACATATCATGCTAGAACAATGCCATTTAGTGAATAACAAAATTATTTATTTATTATTTTTTTAAAAGCATTTTCAATCAAGTCATGTAAACATTCATCACAATCTCATCATATATGTCCGGAAAGTGACTTGAAAACAACAAGACTCAAAACAGAAAAGAAAACAAAACAAAAATAAAGCAAGAATTTAAGCGAAACGAAAAAGACTTGCTATCCCTTCCCAAACTTAGAAATAAACATTGTCCTCAATGTTAAAGAACTTAGGCATCAACAATGTTATAACAAGAGATAAAGGGATAAAGCAATTAAAAACAAGAACAAACAAGAAAAACAACTACAACACGGTTGCAAAACAAAACGAAAATGAAAGCAAACAGAAACAAATAAAACTGTAAGCCCTAACAACAGTCTCGGACATGCAGAAATCCAACCCAATGAAATGCACAAACCAAAAGAAAGCCCAACCCAAACGAAAGCCCAAAAGCGAAGGAAGTATATAAAACAAAGAAACCAAGTCAGAAGCACAAAGAGCGAGAACTCAGAAAAATAGAAAAAAGTGGGCCCTGATGTCTCGACTCCTGTGAGTCACGGGCAACCAAGCGAGGGACGTGTCTCGTGCAGAGGTCCCTCTCACATTCCCAAGCCAGAATTATTGGCTTCTTAGGAAAGTGTGACGACTTTTGTTTCTTGAAAGCGCTGAAAGGCGGAAATGCAATTAAAGGGGTTGGGGGACAGGTGAGGCGACAGAGGGGGATAGGCCGTAAGGGCCGCGCCAAACCAGAAGCTCAGTGGCTAGGGTTACGTAGAAACTAACTCTATAAAAGAAGAAGAGAAATAGGGGAAAAACACACAAACTCAGAAACACACCAAAGAGAAAAGAAAGTGAGAAATCAAAGTAAGAAAACAAATGGCCTCTTCCTACCCATTCTCATTGGATCTCAACCTAGCTCCACCGACTCAGACTCGGGGCCAAGCAGTGGCACCAGTGTGGGTGCCCTACTTTGCCTCTGCACGGGGGCACGTAACAGTGAATGACTCAATACTGCTGGACAACGATGTTGCCCTTGGAGTTGCTAGAAATCTAGTGACTCCCAAGGATATACGGGTGCTGGGATCAAGGGATGACAACCAGGTCGTGAGCGATGGTCTGGCGCTAAGCGTGCAAAGCACGGCAACAGGCGCAAGCATGGGTCATCGCCTAATTGCGAAGTCCCATGAGGTGGAGGTGCTAAGAGGTCAGTTGGCAGCAGAGCGAAGTATGGTTGAAGAGTGCCAGAGTATTATTAAAAGTTTAAAAACAGAAAGGGCAAGGATATTAGAGGTGAATCGACACCAGCTGGAGGCGTTGCGGGAAGAGAACAAAAATCTCTCCAAGATGGTAAGTGTTTACGCCCATGACATGAGAAAGCAGCTGGAGGACCTAGACCGACCGGGAAAACGCAAGAAAACAGATCGCGAGAGCGGTTACGCTCAAGCTAAGAGTGCGTTCTTTGGGAGCTCGAGTGATGAGCCCCAAGAGGCTGTGCGTGAAGCCCCGGAAGAGGATAGCCATAGGGGCAAACTCAAAGGTCCTATGGTCGAGACACCGAGCACTGTGAAAAAGTGATTCTAGTGTATTATTGGTGTGCCTGTTGTTGTTGCCCTTTCCGTGTATTTTTTTTTTTTTTTTTTTTTTGGAAATAAAAGAAGAGAAAGTTGCAAAAGACAAAGAAGAAAAAAACAAAACGCACTTCCCAAACTTAAATAAAGGGAATGCGACAAACTAGAAAGAAACAAAGCACACTTCCCCAACTGAAATAAAACAAAAACGACAAACTAAAAAGAAATCAAAACACAATGCACAAGAAAACAGGGAGGAAAAGAAAAGTAAAGTGAAAGTGGAAATGCTTCCCTGTTTAACTATACGCAACCGCAAATTGCTCAGGAAATGCAAAGTGGTGCCGGCTCCCCTATGAGCATATGTCTATTTAAACCACTTCTCGGTTGAAGGGAGAAGTACCCTGCATTTCAACCTGCAAACTCAAGAAAAACCATCAAATAGTCCAGACATAAAAATCAATGGCATCCTCAGATATGCTTGTTGATGATCTTAACCTTGAGTTAACACTTGCTCCACCAAATGCAGAGATAAGGGCTCCTCCAAACCCTATCTTCCCAAACTCCTCATACCATCATGGCTCGGCCTCGAATTTCTCTGAGGTCGTGCGGTGTAGGGCAGTACTGCCGCAAGGCATGACTGTCAGCAGACTTACAGTGGCGGATCATCTGCATGTGGCGCAGAGGTCTGACTCGATGGCAGTGGACGAGTCCCACAATCTAACAGTGCTCAATGCGGTCTCGGCTACCAATTTGGGCATGCGCCTACTGGCGAGAACACGAGAGTGCGGAGCACTGAGCGAGGAGGTGGCTGCTCTGAAAGCTCATGTGGCGGACCTGCAGAAGCGGCTCTACAGTGCCAGCCAGCATGTGGAGATGCTGCAAAAAAGGAATGACGATCATGTAGAGCTGTTGCAGGTTCTACAAGCAAGAATAGACAGAGGCAATTAGCAGAAGCCTCAGGTGGCACAAAATGCAACAATGAACATGTGATTAGGAATTTTATGTATGCATTTTCAAGTTGATATATGTAATCACATGTTATGAAATAGAATAAGCATTTGAGCCAAAATCCTGATTGTGCATTAATGAATTGAAAACACTTCCCAAACTTATATGAAACACTGTTTATGGATGATTGAGATTTAAAATCAAACAATGTCATAAAGAAGAGTAGGAAGGAATATAAATAAAATAAAAGGAAGAGTAAACAAAAAAAGTAGTTGAACTAACAATAGAAATTGAAATAAACAAACTAACAACCGTTTTAAAATAAAATCCAAAAACAAAATAAACGAAAATCTCAAAAGGGTACAATACTCAAAGTACTACTGAACATTGGCATCATCATCATCATCATCACCATCATGTGCAGCGGTCCCGGGCTGACCTGGCATTTGGAGGTGCGTCCAAATGGCATCAATGGAGGTGCTCATATGCTGCATCTGCTGATACTGGAGCTGCATATGCTGGTATTGCATCATTTGCATGTCCCAGATGGCTTGATGACTGGGGTCCCAAGCAGAAGTGTCGAAACTGGGAGCAGGTGGGAATGGCGGTGGTGAGGCCGGCCTGTGTGGCGGTGGTGGTGGCATATGGGGCGGCACCGGAGCAGGTGCAGGTGCATGGCGTCTCTGAGAAATGCTCTTGGACACAGAAGTGTCCGAAATGGGACCCATGCGCTCAACAAATATATCAGTAGGGCGAGCCCGAACCCCTGAGCGTTCACATAACATGCTAACAAGGCAAGGATAATAGATTATGTTCTTTTTACGTGCACAAGCCTTCAAGCGCTCAAAAATAATGTCACAAACAGGTAGGGAAAAATATCCCTCATGCAAGGCTTTCAGGATCCTGCCCCCCATTGTGGGAATTTCCGACCGTTGGCCGGAAGGGTAGATGTTGTGGCGCACAAAGCTCCACAGGATGGCAAAGTAGGGGGTCAATTTACCCTGAATGAGGACAGTCTTTTTGGCTTGAGATGCAAAGGCAGCAGGGTCAGCATAAAAAATTGTTTCAGCTGCGCTTTGCATGTCAAAATGCCCAAGCAGAGAGTGTTTCCAACCAACAGGGTCCTGCCTAGGTATGTGAAGAACCTCAGAGATAATGGAGGGGGATAGCTCAAAATTTTTGCCCCGAACCTTAATGGGCACATTTTCATTAGCTTCAAACTCCTCCTTAGGGAAAGCAGCATAAAATTCTCGCACAACAGACTCATTGTATTTACCATAGAGACGAGCTAAAGGTAAGAGGTGTCGGTCCCTAAGAAGGTGCTGGACTTGAATAAGCGCAGCGGTTTGGATGGAGGGACTAAGGTCTATGTTACGTTCAGTAACCACAGTGGCAGTGAGCATTGCCTCTTCCGGTTGAGGTGCACTTCCTGAAGAAGATGCACCCCCTCTGGTACCTTTTCTAGCTCTAGACATCTAAGGAAAATGAACCAATATGCACAAAGCAAGACAATAATAAAATTTATGCCACAATTCCCAAACATGCAAAATGCCACAAGCATACCAAAAATTAACCACAATGCCGGGATTGCAATCACAAAACCAAAATTTCAACAACAATTATGCACAAATTCAACAATTCCACAAAATAAAAATAAAAAACACAATTATGCACAAAAATGCCAAAATTCCAAAAAAAAAAAAATAACCACAATCCCAACACCACACATTCAATCATAAGCATCAAAATTAACAACAATGATCAAAATTGAGGAATAGAGATAGAGAAAACATACCCAATTGAGCAAAATCACACCAACACAACCATAAACCACAATCAACAACAAAAACAAAGAAAAACAAGTTAGAAACAATAATAAACAATAAGAGAAGCAATTAGAGTAAGAAAATCAAAGAGAAAACACCAAAGAAAAAAAATGAAAATTACCTTGGGTGAAAAGTAACCCTAACTGAAAATCCTCCAAAATTGAAGAAAACACTTGAAATTTCAAGGAATAGATCCCAAAAACGGATTCTACTCGAAAAAACAAGTGAGAAAAGTGTGATTTGAGGTTAGATTAGGGTGGGTTTTGAGTGATTTAGAGGGAGGGGGAAGAGAGGAGTCGAAAGGGGGGGGGGGGGGGGGTGTTTTTGCTGGGAAGAAGGAGAAGTGAGGAGAGAGAAGAGAGAAAAGAAAGAAAAAGGAACGGGTTTAACAAAAAATCGCGCGGAGCGACCGGTCGCTAGTGATGGGCGACCGGTCTCTTTGCGGCAGAGTCTAATTTTCAAATTTCGTGACTCGCGACCGGTCGCTAGTGATGTACGACCGGTCGTTTTTCTCTCTTTTTTTTTTTTTTTTTTTTTTTTTTTTTTTTTTTAAATAAATTAAAAAACTAAATTTATTAGGGACTTACCTTCCCAACTCAATTTTGCACCACAGCAGGTGCATCAATGAAGTGGAGCACTTCATGTTCTTGATGCAAAGCATTTTCGTGATAGATTTTCAACCTATGCCCATTAACCTTGAATTCCTTTCCCATGCCAATTGGTCGGATTTCAACTGCACCATAGGAATAGACATTAGTGACGACAAATGGGCCAGTCCAGTGGGAACGAAGCTTACCTGGAAATAGTTTGAACCTAGAGTTAAAGAGTAATACTCTTTGCCCTACTTCAAACGACTTTCGAATGATATGCTTATCATGAAACGCCTTGGTTTTTTCTTTGTAAATTTTTGCGTTCTCATAAGCATCATTGCGAAGCTCATCCAGTTCGCTCAGTTGTAACCTTCTCATATCTCCTGCTTCCTTCATGTCGAAGTTGTACTTCTTAATTGCCCAAAGGGCCCTGTGTTCAAGTTCGACAGGTAGATGACAAGGTTTACCAAAGATTAAGCGAAATGGAGACATACCGATTGGAGTTTTGTAAGCAGTTCTGTAGGCCCAGAGAGCATCGTTAAGGCGCATAGACCAATCCTTTCGAGTAGGACCAACAGTCTTCTCCAATATATGCTTCACCTCTCTATTGGAAATCTCTACTTGTCCACTAGTTTGAGGGTGATATGGGGTGGACACCTTGTGAGTTATGCCATACTTCTTGAGTAGGGTCTCAAATGATCGGTTGCAAAAATGGGATCCTCCATCACTAATGATGGCCCTCGGTGTTCCAAACCTACAAAAGATATTGGCTCGAAGAAAGCTAAGAACAACTTTTGAATCATTAGTCTTTGTTGGAATTGCTTCCACCCATTTTGAAACATAATCAACCGCAAGTAGAATAAATAGATTTCCAAAAGATGAAGGAAATGGTCCCATGAAATCTATTCCCCACACATCAAATATTTCAACAATTAGAATTGGATTTAAAGGCATTTGATTTCGAGATGAAATGTTACCCATCCGTTGACACCTATCACAAGATAGACAGAATTGTGAGGCATCTTTGAACAAGCTTGGCCAATAGAATCCACTTTGTAAAACTTTTAATGCTGTCTTCTTGGCTCCAAAGTGGCCACCACATGCGTTCGAGTGACAGAATGTGAGTATAGACTGAAATTCGGTCTCGGGAACACATCGCCTAATCACGGAGTCCGAGCAATACTTCCACAAATATGGGTCATCCCACACATAGGACTTGGTGGTTTTCAGCAATTTGTCCTTGTGACCTCTTGACAAGTCCCTTGGTATATTTCCTGTAGCAAGAAAATTGATAATGTCAGCATACCATGGGTCAGAAACTTGTAATGCAAAAAGTTGCTCATCAGGAAAGGATTCACGAAGAGGAAGAGTGTCTTCTTCGGTATTGGAGTTAGTGATCAATCGGCTAAGGTGGTCAGCTACCACATTCTCCGATCCCTTTTTATCCCTGATTTCTATATCAAACTCTTGGAGCAACAAAACCCATCGTATCAATCTTGGTTTTGCTTCCTTCTTTGCCAAGAGATATTTCAAAGCTGCATGATCAGTAAAAACAATTACTTTAGAGCCTATCAAATACGAACGAAATTTCTCTAAAGCAAAAATTACAGCTAAAAGCTCTTTCTCAGTAGTCGAATAGTTCAACTGAGCATCATTAAGGGTACGGCTTGCATAATATATGGCATGCAATCTCTTCTCAACTCTTTGTCCCAATACAGCTCCAACTGCAAAATCAGATGCATCACACATTAATTCAAAAGGTAAATTCCAATTTGGAGGTATAATGATAGGTGCAGTTGTGAGAAGAGTTTTGAGCCTTTGAAAAGCTGCCAAACATTCATCATTAAAATCAAAATTTGCATCTTTGGCAAGCAAACTACACAATGGTCGAGAGATCTTAGAAAAATCTTTTATGAATCTTCTATAGAACCCGGCATGTCCTAAGAAGGATCGGATCTCTTTCACTGATGTGGGAGGTGGCAAACCGCTTATCACGTCTACTTTGGCTTTGTCAACCTCAATGCCTTGACTGGAAATCACATGACCTAAAACAATTCCCTGTTGTACCATGAAATGACACTTTTCCCAATTGAGAATTAAGTTGCATTCCCTACATCTTTGCAAAACTAAAGACAAGTTGTTAAGGCATGAATCAAATGAATGACCAAACACACTAAAATCATCCATGAATACTTCAATGAATTTTTCTACCATATCGGAGAAAATACTCATCATGCATCGTTGGAAGGTGGCCGGGGCATTACACAATCCAAATGGCATACGCCGGCAGGCGAATGTGCCATAAGGACATGTGAATGTCGTCTTGTGTTGGTCTTCAGGAGCGATGGCAATTTGGTTGTATCCTGAATAGCCATCCAAGAAGCAGTAGTAACTGTGACCTGCAAGTCGTTCAAGCATTTGGTCAATAAATGGTAATGGAAAATGATCTTTACGGGTGGCGTTATTTAATTTTCTATAATCAATGCAAACACGCCACCCCGTTTTGACACGAGAAGGAATAAGTTCATTTTCCTCATTTCTTACAACAGTTATTCCTGACTTTTTAGGAACCACTTGGACCGGGCTTACCCACTTGCTATCGGAAATAGGATAAATTATACCCACATCCAATAGCTTCAGAATCTCTTTTCGGACTACCTCTGTCATGATTGGATTTAACCTGCGTTGAGCATCTATGGTAGGTTTAGAATCATCCTCCAATAAAATTCTGTGCATGCATTTCGTTGGGCTTATTCCCTTGATGTCCGCAATACTCCAACCAATTGCTCCCTTGTGTTCCCTTAACACCCGCATCAAGTTCTCTTCATTTTCCACATTGAGATTGCTAGCTATAATCACGGGCAATGTCTCTGTTTCACCTAAATAAACATACTTCAAGTGGGATGGCAATGGTTTGAGCTCTAACTCAGGTGCCCTGTCAAGAGAAGGAACAAGCTTTTCAGTATTGACTGGCAAAGGTATAAAATTAGGAGTGTACTTACGTGGTATGGCTGGACATGCATCAAGGAATTGCACAGCCTCAAGTAATTCATCGTCATCAATTTCAGCAACTTGAGGATTTTGTGTCAACACCTTTTCTAATGAATCTGTACCATGAGTACTATCGAAGGTATTTTGCACAATTTGACACAATGTATCAATACGAAAACATTCATGTTCATCACTAGGGAGTTTGAAAGCATCAAATACATTGAACCTTATCGTTTCCCCTTGAACTGTCATTGTCAATGTTCCTTGTCGAACACTGATCGTAGTATCTGCAGTGGCCATGAAAGGGCGGCCAAGAATCAATGGAAGATCCGCACCCGGAATAGGAGCTTCTTCCATTTCTAGCACCAAAAAGTCAGCGGGTAAAATGAGATCATTTACTTTCACAAGTACATCTTCCAAGATTCCTCTTGGATATCTCACTGATCGGTCCGCCAATTGAATGCTGACAGAAGTTGGTTTAAGATCACCTAAGTTAAGGGCTTCAAAAACAGAATAAGGCATTAGATTAATTGAAGCACCTAAATCAAGTAAAGCTTTTTCAAAAAATTTATCACCAATAGTGCAAGGAATTGTAAAACTTCCTGGATCTTTTAATTTGGGAGGGAGCTTCCTTTGTAAAACAGCAGAAGCTTCTTCCGTTAGTGCAACCGTTTCATGATCTTGGAATCTCCTCTTGTTGGTACAAAGATCCTTCAAGAACTTTGCATAACTCGGAATTTGCTTGATTGCATCCAAGAGAGGAATGTTGACTTGCACTTTTCTGAAGGTTTCCAATATGTCCTTTGCATGTTGGATTTTTTTGGAACTCATAAGCCTGTGAGGAAAAGGAGCACGTAAGATATCTTCATCAGTAGGTTCACGACTTACCTTCTCCTTTCTTGCCCTTCTTGCAAGTTCATGCTTTGGGATCCATTCGGATGAAGAAGCTGCATGTTTATCTTTCTCTTTGTTGCTTTCATCCTTTTCATTAGGCATAATCACTTCCTCAACCTGCATGTCATCAACATTGTGAATCAAATTTTTAGAACCATCAATTTCACCAACTACCTTACCAGTTCTCAAGGTAACTGCTTGAACATGCTCACACCCAGTTGGATTAATTACTGGTTGGCTAGGCATCATACCAGGTTCCCTTTGACTCAAAGCTGTAGCAATTTGCCCCACTTGATTTTCTAGATTGGCAATGGCCTTATCTGTTTTCTGCATGTGGGTGTCATTCCTCTGCATGTAGCCTTTTGTCTCAGTGATGAAACTATCAGTGTTTCTAGCCATTGAAGCAACAAGTTCTTCCAAAGATTTTCCTGTAGATTGTGGGTGAGATTGATTTGAACTTGATTGGTTAGGTGGTGGTTGAGGTGGGTTGTAATAGTGCATTTGACCATGAGGTGGGCGAGTATGTTGTTGGCCTTGAGGTGGTTGAGTTGGCCCTTGTTGAACATTCGAACTGTCACTCCACCTGAAATTTGGATGATTTCTCCACCTCGGATTGTATGTTTGTGAGAAAGGTTCATTCTTAGGCCACTGACTTCTCTGAAATGAGCCCACTGCATTCGCTTCCTCCATTGCCAAAGGACAATCTTCAGTGTCATGACCAATTGTGGAGCAAAATGCACAAACCTTGGATGATCCTGGTGCCAATTTCTTCACCATGTTGGTTAGGTTTGCTATCTGAGCTTCCATACTAGAAAGGGTACTTACATCATAGGATTCCCCTTTCCTGACTGGTTTTTGCCTTGAATTATATTGGCGAGCATTTGCAGCAACAAGATCAAATATTGCTCGCACTTCTGTTGGAGTCTTGGTCATTATAGTTCCTCCTGCAGCTGCATTCACATTATTTTGATCCGCTTCAAAAAGTCCTTCATAGAAGTGTTCCATTAGGAGCCAAGGTTGTACATTATGATGCGGACAAGTGATCAGAAGTTTCTTGAAACGGTCCCAATAATCCTGGAAGCTTTCTCCTTGCCTTTGCAGAATTCCTGTAATCTGACTTCGGAGTTCATTTGTCCTTTGTGCTGGGAAAAAATGTTGCAAGAACTTTGTAGCAAGGTCCGTCCACGTTGTGATGGAATTTGGAGGTAGATAGTGAAGCCATTCCTTTGCTGTATCCTTCAAACTAAATGAGAAAAGCCTCAATCTTATCTCTTCATTATTCATCCCTGTGATCTTTATTGTGGAACACACTTCCTCAAAGTCTAGGACATGTGCATTGGGGTTTTCTCCGGGATTTCCAAGGAACTTAGGCAATACGTGTATCATGCCCGGTTTCAACTCAAAGTTTTCCAAAGTGGTTGCGGGATATACTATGCAAGATGGTTGTCCAGTTGTTGGCGGTGAAGAGTATTCTTGCATAGTAAGTTCCGCATTTGCAGCTGCTGCCGCCATTGGTGAAGGTGGAGGTGACTCGACTATTGGTGAGCTTGGTGATGATGAAAACAGTGAGAATGAAAAAGGCAATGGAGTAGACACAGCTAGTCGGATGTTCCTTTCTCTCCGAACTTGAGCTAGGAATTCTTCCAACGTGCACTCAAATGAAATATCAAAATCTAAAAGGGACATAAACAAAATGTTCCTGCAAGAAAGAGAAGCAAAAACAAATCAAGATAAAATGAAATAACAAACAATAAACGAAAACAAAATTAAGTACTCTAAATATACTCAAACAAAACATATAAGCAACCGTGCCAGTTCCCCGGCAACGGCGCCAAAAATTGTTGCATTCCTAAAAGGACACAAATTAATGTGCAAACAACCAATTAAAAATACCCGCAAGTGCACGAATCTATTGAGATATAGATTATGTAAGTACGGGATCGATCCCACGAAGAACTTGTCGGCTTCCTATAAGTTCTAATTTGAGTATGCAAGGAACACTTAATTGACACACCACAAATGCACAAATGCAAAATAGAAACTAAAAATGAGTAAAGAAGTGTAAAAGAAATGAAACAACACAAGAAAACTAAACAAAAACACAAACAGCATTTTCTATTGCCATTTTATCACCACTTTAACACCTATTTATCACCTGTTTATCACCTGTGAACAGTGAAAAGAACAGTGAATAGTGTCGTGAACAGTGACTAGGGACCGGTCGTGTGAACAGTGACGACCGGTCGTTTTTTCACAGAATCGAAAATTGAGAAATGTGTGAGGAGCGACCGGTCGTTATAGGATGGCGACCGGTCGTTTTTTCACAGATTCGTTTCTCTGTTTTCCCAATTTCGACCTCTGTCCAGTGTTTTGCCTATAACTTTCCAACCGTTTGTCCAAAATTCACGTTCTTTATACGGTTGGATTCAGCACAGAAAATGCAAGAATACAGCGTGGACCAAAAGTCCAAATAAATTACGAAAACAAACAAAATATAGTGACAAAGACACAAAACGTGTCAAACACGCAACTCACACACACATTGGGGGGGGGGGGGGTTTTGGTTTGGTTCAAGTGACCTATTTCTAGTGCATGAATGTAAATGGACTTCGAAATTAAATGAGAATGGCAGAGATGAATTATCAGAATGTGAAATGAAAATGTAACAAACACTAGGGTTTCGGAATCCACCCTAAACAATTCTACCTATGTTCATGAATACTCAAGTAGTGAACTCTAAACGTGTTGATGAAGATGTTCGCAATCAAGACCATGGGTCGTGGCTCAAGACGCATTGATTCTCTCTAATATACGTAAAGTGCATGGTTCGTGCTACAATACTTGTGCCCTCCTCATAACCGAACCTAGGTATGGTTCGTACTTCGATTCAATTACAAGGAAAACCCATTAAGTTCAAAGAGAATATGAACATCACAAGAATCCTAATAGCATGGTGTTTACATTAGGTATTCAAGAAACCAATTCACATGGATGGTTCTTACTCCATCCATCTATTGCTTAGGAAAACATGAATATACACATAATCCCAACAATCTCAAGAAGCATGCTTTCAAAGATGGCCAACCAAGGAAAAACACACATCAAGGATAGATTAATTTGGTGAATTGGAATTCATCAACAATATTCAGAAATTCATACACTCAAGCATCAAAACAATAAGGTAATCATGTTTAGGGCTTCAACCTAAGCCCTAGCTATGGTGTTTAGTTCCTCATAATCATTTCAAACACAAATTTGAATTAAAACTAGAAAGAGTTTACAGATTTTGTGAAAGTGGTGAAAGCTTGAAGTCTTCAATGGTGGAAGTCTTCTTCTCCACTTTGCTTGGCTGCACCTTGGCTTTCTCCTAGCTCCAAGCTCTCCAAAATCTGCTCCTAAGTTGTAGAATAATGGAATGGAATGGTTCCCCACGTTCAAAACCTCTCCCACTTCAGATTGCACTCCCTTTTCTTCCCTCTCTCCTCCTTTTCAGCTTTTACTTTTAATATTCTCTTCCAAAGTATTCACCCATTGTCTTCTTGTCCCCTTGCAAATGATGAAGCCTTGACTTCACAAAGATGCCAAATGCTTCAGAAAATATCTCTTTTACAAAGGTAATTCCTTGTTACCAAGAGTTATGGTAACAAGAAATTAAGATGACACAAAGGAGGTAAAAGCTGGCCAAATCCGGATTTCCAGAGCTGTGGTAACATGTTGGATTGGATGGATAGGCAATACTTGTCCAATGGAGCTCAAATTTGGATATGTTGTAGTTAACATCCATTGAAACAAGTCTCATGAAGATCATAACCTCATCCGAGCACCAGAGCATGTTGATCCTAGGCCAAGAAGTAGACCTACGAAAATGAACAAAAACAGAATTTATAACCAATAATGCACTTTTAGCTCATTTTCATCTAACCAAGGTAAAATCTAAGAAAACACAAAAAGGAAGTAAAAAGCTATAAAATGTCAAGAACTAACTCAAAATAATAGGTGAATAACATGAAAAATCATGTGTAAAAATGAACCGAACAATAACCTTTCATCCGTCAGTATTAACTAGAAACCGTCGTTTATATTATATACCATGTCTGTTTTTTGTGTTTAGTTAGAGTCGTTTATTTTAGTTCACACACAAACTAACTTATATTTCTTTATTAATTTCTTTTAACAGGATCTCTCAAAGCTAGACATGCCACCTCCTCTGTTAGCCTTATGCCAACATTTCCGGACCAAGTTGTTGCCTGGTAACGAGGCTCTAACAATTCACATGCCCAAGGAAGTGTTTGGCTTTGAGCATGATACCTTCCTCTTCACTGAAGATGTTTTGCAGTTTGGTTCCATGGTTGAGATAGGAACCACAGTGATATCAGTATACATGAGGTAATTCTCCCTAATCCCATTTTGTTTTACATTTTCCTTTCTTTTAAATTAAAATCTCATTTAATTGACTTTCATATATTTAGGTTCCTATTTGACTATTTAAAAATGGCAAATATTGTAAACCTTGTTGGCCTCGTGGACCCTGGGCTAGTGAGCTCTGGAGCTGGATCAATATCAGACCGAATAAAAAACCTGTCAAACCGCCTGAATACAGCAGATGGGAATCAATTTTTCTTGGTCCCTTATAATCCAGGGTTAGTACCATTTAAAGTATTTTCCTGAGCTTCTAATATTTTTCTTTCTAATATGAATCATTATGTGCAGGGGTCATTGGGTGATGGTAATTGTGAGACCATTAACGGAGACTGCCTATTACATGAATTCACTGCCAAAACGCATGGTTGACGACGACATGAAAAATATAGTGAATACGTAAGTTGATTTCTTCTGATTTAAGATTTTTCCTATAAAGTATTTAAATAAACGACGGTTTTTAATAATACCGACGTTATTATAAAATATAACGACGGTAAGATATTACCGACGTTTTAATTTAACTACCACGTCAGTATTTTCTTAAAAACGTCGTTTTAATATAACTACCACGTCGTTTGCGTTTTATTTAAGAACGTTTTAATTTTTTCTGCTCAATTTTTTGTCATACGACGTTTTTTACTCTTACCGACGTTATAACGTTACACAACGACGGTTAGGTTTTACCGCCGTTTTAAACAAAATATAACGTCTTGGTTTAAAAAACTCCGTCGTTTTGACTGATTTACCACGACGGTCACTATTTGTATTTAAATTTTTTGTTTTGTCATTAACACCCTTTGTTTTCTTGTAACAGGTCAATTAAAATGTTTAACATTCATATAAATAAAAATTCACGTAAACAGCAGGCCATTTGGAAAAATCTACATGGCACTCCTGAACAACCAACAACTTGGATTTACCCTTGTAGATCTGAGTAAAATTGGACATAGGAATGACCAATTTGTTATGGCTTCTCAAGTCAAACAAGTATTTTATGTTGACGACCCAATGCATCGTGGTTGGTCGGTAGTGTTATCAATGCCTAATAGAGAATATAATGATGTTATTGGTGATGATGTGCTAGGTGATATTAGAATTGAGTGTGAGCCATTTTCTAGAGGGATACCAAATGTTGACACATTTGATGACCTAGTGGGTGAGTTTGGGAGTGAGAATATTAGAGATGGGTGTGAAGATATATGGATTGATTGATTGTTGTAATGTATGACATTAGTTATGCAGTTAATTGTATGACATTAATTCATAGCTCTGTATATCATTTTAATTCCGATCACATTTTCATTCTGCAAGCTTTGGGCACAACAAATCAAAAATAAAAAAATAATCGGTTAAAGCTGAAAATACGACGGTCAAGTTACAAAAATCGCAAAACGAGACGTCTTAAAAACAACCAACGTCGGGTTTTCATAACCGACGTGGAATGACAACGCAAAAATGAAATAAAAACCGCCATTTGAAAAAGAAAACACGTCGGTTAATTATAATTCATTTCAAAACGGTTAATATTGTTGTTTTTACGTCAGTTCAAGTAAATATATGCCATGTTATATGTTTTAGACGTCCGTTTTTTTATTTAGTGAACGTAGTATTTATTAACAACGGCGGTTTCTAAGTTTGACACGTCGGTTTTGTTTGATTTAGAGACGTTGATAAAACTATTTACGTCGGTTTTGTAGTTGTTTTTTACATTTAAAATTATTTAAACGTCTGTTTTTTACTAAACCCGTCGTCTATTGTAGTCGAAAGGTCTCTTTTTATGCTTTTATTTATCAAATCGACGTCGGTTTTAGTTTTTTTATGACGTGTAATATATTAACCACGTCGTTTTTTTTTGTGTTCAAGCCGTCAAAATCATTTTCAACGTCTGTGGTGATATAAAGGGTCGTGGTTATTATTGTTTTTACGTCAGTTGAAGTAAATATATGTCATGTTATATGTTTTAGACGTCCGTTTTTTTGTTTAGTGAACGTAGTATTTATTAACCACGGCGGTTTCTAAGTTTGACACGTCGGTTTTGTTTGATTTAGAGACGTTGATAAAACTATTTACGTCGGTTTTATAGTTGTTTTTTACATTTAAAATTATTTAAACGTCTGTGTTTTACTAAAACCGTCGTCTATTATAGTCGAAAGGTCTCTTTTTATGCTTTTATGTATCAAATCGACGTCGGTTTTAGTTTTTTTATGACGTGTAATATATTAACCACGTCGTTTATTTTGTGTTCAAGCCTTCAAAATCATTTTCAACGTCTGTGGTGATATAAAGGGTCGTGGTTATTATTTTTTTTACGTCAGTTCAAGTAAATATATGCCATGTTATATGTTTTAGACGTCCGTTTTTTCATTTAGTGAACGTAGTATTTATTAACCACGACAGTTTCTAAGTTTTACACGTCGGTTTTGGTTTATTTAGAGACGTTGATAAGCATATTTACGTCGGTTTTGTATATGTTTTTGACATTTAACATTATTTAAACGTCTGTGTTTTACTAAAACCATCGTCTATTATAGTCGAAAGATCTCTTTTAATGCTTTTATGTATGAAATCTACGTCGGTTTTAGTGTTTTACTGACGTGTACTATATTAACCACGTCGTTTGTTTTGTGTTCAAGCCGTCAAAATAATTTTCTACGTCTGTGGTGACGGAAAAGGTCGTGGTTATTTTTGTTTTTACGTCAGTTCAAGTAAATATATGCCATGTTATATGTTTTAGACGTCAGTTTTTTCATTTAGTGAACGTAGTATTTATTCACCACGACGGTTTCTAAGTTTTACACGTCGGTTTTGTTTGATTTAGAGACGTTGATAAGCATATTTACGTCGGTTTTGTAGTTGTTTTTGACATTTAACATTATTTAAACGTCTGTGTTTTACTAAAACCGTCGTCTATTATAGTCGAAATGTCTCTTTTTAAGCTTTTATGTATGAACTCTACGTCGGTTTTAGTGTTTTACTGACGTGTACTATATTAACCACGTCGGTTATTTGCCGTCGTTATTTCATTTATGAAAAGACGGCGGTCGATTTCTCGTCGGTTGTAAACCATGATATACGACGGTGGATTACCGTCGTCTATTTCGTTTTTTGTAGTAGTGATGTCAAAACCGTACAGATCACAGTCTACCAAGCAATAGGTAGGGAGATGCAAAGTATCAACTAGAAGCCCCAAAAACCTGGCGAACATAAATGAAAAGTATGTAAAGTATATAGACAAAAGAGAAAAGAAAGCGCAAACAGATAAGGCATGGCTGTGAAGAAAACAAAAATAGCACACCAACAAAAAAGTTTAATAAAAGCTGTTTCAAGGATCAATGAGAGTTATTTGGCCAAAAACCATGGTGTATGCTTACAGTGATAACGATGCACACTACTACGTTTTTCTATTTGCGCGACGAAGGAAAAATCGTCGCATAAAAGATCATCGCGCGACGGAGAATTATATGCGTAGCGCAAAATAGAGCAACGAATAACATTCGTCGCGCAAAAAGCCTTCGCGCGACAGCAAAGACGACCGTCGCGTAAAACAAGGGGAAAAAACCGCGAACAAAAATTCTGTCGCCTAATTCTTGCGCGACGAATAACCTCGTCGCATATGAGATCTTTGCGCGACAATAAACATGTCCGTCGCGCAATGTATGATATACAAAACCATTAATCCTAAGCCTTAATTTTAATTTTGCCATCTAATTCGTATGTTTTTCATTGATTTTAGTGAAGATCATCATTCATACACTTTTAATTATGGGAATGGTAGAGGAAAATCTTTTTGTAGGGTTATCAACCTCCATACGAATAAATTTCAGGGTTATCAATTTCCGTACGAATCTTTTTGTAGGGTTATCAACCTCCATATGTTTTGAAACTAAAAAGTGTTCATTCAACTCTACAAAACTAATTTCAACGATCCAACCGTTAAACGTGTTTGTATATACTATGAGATCGTATACCCCAAAAGTCGCAAATAACAAATATTCAGAGATCTAGAAATGGGACAAAATATTCAACGGTTATAAATGAAAATGTTTGCGCGACGAACAAATATTCGTCGCATTATGATGTTTAGCGCGACCAAAAAATCAATACGTCGCACAAAATAAAAAGCGGGAAAACAAACAGTGTTCCAGATTTTTCGCGCCACAACTTTGCGCGACGAAAGAGTAAATTGGTCGCGCAAGGTGGCTATCGTGGCTGCGTGCATGTCAAATTGGGCTTTTGCGCGACGGAAATGCTCTATTGCGTGACTACCATCGTTTTGCGACGAAAGGATTATTCGTCGCGCAAAGGTGTGATGTCGGCATGTCTTTGTGCGCCGTGCAAGTCAATTTTTCGCGAGGGAAATTGACTTGTGCGACGAAAAAATGGATTCGTCGCGCAAAGATATGATGTCGGCACGACTTTGCGCGTCGCTGAAGTGGAGCTTGCGCGACGAATGTACTTGTTCGTCGCGCAAAGCCGTCTTCTTTAACAAATTCATTTCATCCATTGCAGAGGCAAAACTGAAAAATCAGTTTTGCCTCTGCTTCTGCCCCTCTCTCTCTCCATTCTCTCCATTTTCTCAGCTGCAAATCAGTTCAGGACATATTGAAGAAGGTATTTTATTTGTTTTGTATTTATTTAAAATATCAATTTAATTTCTGTATATGTTGTTTTTGTGAAATTATATTTGTATTCTGTTGTTAAATTATGCACGGCAATGTACGAAGTTAATTGAAATTAACTTCATACATTTTTTATTGTAAAGCTTAGTTCCCGTTCGAGGTTAGTTGGACCGCGCATGGGTGGGTAAACCACGACTACGGTCCAATTAATTCTTGAATTGTCCCATATTTTGGACAGTTTGGAAATGTATAGTCGTGTCACGTAGTTTACAGCTACAGGATTAGGTTTCGATTGTGGAGATTTCGGTGTCATCTCGGTACGTTCTTCGGGTGGTACGTAGGTATTTGATATCTACGGTACACCTCAAGAACTGTAGCGAGATGCTGGCGAAATTCATCCACGTCGAAATCTAATCTCATGTAGCTGTAAATTACGTGGCATGACTATGCATTTCCGAATGGGATAGGGCCCTTACCGGAGGCATAAGGTGACGTTATGATTTTCTAAGAATACAGAAGGTGGATATAGAACCCTAACAGGTGCGCAGACGAATACTTGGATGGAATCGAGGAATTTATTCACTTTGCACGGTCACACAACCCGGGTGCAACTAGAATCAGATGTCCTTGTAGGAGGTGTAACAACATGTTGTGGGATACAATTGAAAATGTTCAATTTCATTTAGTAAGGAATGGAATGATTGAGACATACAACAGGTGGAACCATCACGGGGAACAATTAGACATTGGTTCGTCTTCAAGGGCCACAAGATTGGACAATGTTGAACCTATTGTGGATGCTAATGAACAAGTCATGGATATTATAAATGATGTTTTTCCATTTGCATCAACCAGCAGCAATCAGGAAGGGGAAGATGACGTGCCTACACCAATGGATAGTGTAGAGTTTGAACAGTATGAAGAACTGTTAAGAAATGCCAACCAAGAGTTATATCCGGGGTGCGAGAGCTTTTCCGTTCTTACGGTGATTGTGGAGCTAATGCACGGAAAAATAAAGTATCGTATGTCGAACCTGTGTTTCGATTACTTTTTGGGGGTTTTCAAGAGAATGCTTCCGACGGACAATTGTTTGCCGAAAGACCACATACATGCACAGAAGATGTTGAGTGGTCTTGGATTGGGTTATGAAAAAATCCACGCTTACAAAAACAATTGCATGTTATTCTACAAAGAGTATGAAACATTGGATACATGCCCTATATGCAATGAGTCAAGGTTCAAACAGACGTCTCAGAATAGAATGACTAAGGTTCCACAAAAAGTCATGCGTTATTTGCCCCTGAAGCCAAGATTGCAGCGATTGTATATGTCGACGCATACTGCCACAGACATGAGATGGCATAAGGAAAAACGGGTAGACGACTATGTGATGCGGCATCCTGCAGATGGGGAGGCATGGAAAGAGTTCGATCGAACGTTCCCCGAGTTTGCTGCTGATCCCTGAAATGTTAGGTTGGGACTTGCAACTGAAGGATTCAATCCGTACGGGGTTCTAAACCAACACCACAACACTTGGCCGATTTTCGTATTCCCATATAATTTGCAGCCTTGGAAATGCATAAAAAAAAGTACATGATGATGACTGTTTTGATAACTGAGGATCCTGGCAGATCAATCGATGTGTACTTAAGGCCGTTGGTTGATGAGCTCAAGGATTTATGGACAAACGGTGTGCGTACGTACGATAAATCCACTGGGAAGATGTTCACTTTGCGGGCGGCAGTTATGTGGACTGTGAATGATTTTCCCGCATATGCAATGGTGTCGGGGTGGAGCACAAAGGGTTATATGGCATGCCCTGTATGCAAGGAAGATGTAACTTCTGGTTGGCACGCTGGAAAAGTGTTTTACCTTGGGCATCGAAGATGGTTGCCATGGGACCACGAGTGGCGGGAAAAGGATAAAGAGTTCGACGGGAACAAAGAGCGTCGCGCAAGACCTAGAGAATCGTCCGGTGATCAGATCTTGGAACAGCTTAATCGTTTGGATTTTGCTCCGTTTGGGAAAACAGTTAGTCGGACCAGACCTGCTACACATATGAACTGGACGCACAAGTCTATGTTTTTTGAGCTTCCATATTGGTCGAAACTAAAATTGAGGCACAATCTCGACGTTATGCATGTTGAGAAAAATGTGTTTGACACATTGATAGGAACGATTCTAGATATCAAGGAGAAGACAAAGGACACGATAAAAGCTCGTCTTGATTTGGAAAGAATGGGCATACGAAGGGGTTAATGGCTGAAAAGGGGCAGTGATAAAGCTATAAGAGATCTTGCATTTTTTTTCCATGAAACCGAATGACAGAAAAGAGTTTCTACAGTTTGTATCGTCTGTTAAGTTTCCTGACGGATATGCTTCTAATATCGCACGTTGCGTGAATGTTGACGGGGGTAAATTTACTGGACTCAAGAGCCATGACTGTCATGTGTTTATGCAACGCCTACTTCCTGTGGGGATTCGACACCTATTGCCGGAAGATGTAGTGAAGCCAATCATATTGTTGTCCAGATTTTTTTCCCAACTGACGGCAAAAACGTTGCGAAAGACAGACATTGATCAGTTGCGCCATGACATTGTCCAAGTCTTGTGCAAGTTTGAGATGATATTCCCTCCGGCTTTCTTCACGAGTATGATTCATGTGATGGTTCACTTACCAGAAGAGGCATTGCTTGCTGGTCCAGTCAACTATCGCTGGATGTATCCAATAGAAAGCTATATAATCATCATCATTTGTGTAAGCATCATTATCTCATGCTTCTTACTTGCTAATTTGCATCTTTTCATTTTATTTTGGCAGGCTACTCGGAGAGCTGAAAAAAAGCGTACGTATATGTAACAAATCGTCGCGCAAAGTGTGTTTTTTAAAAAAAAGTCGAAATTAAACTGTAAATATTTTTAAATGAACATCAAATTCAGTTATTATATTCATACGGGGTCAAGGTTTGTAGACGTAAAAAATCATCAAATTTGAAGTTAAATTAACCGTTCAAATTTGATTTTTCATTTGTAACCGTCGAAAACGTTGGTCTCGTTCCATCATGTATGTGCGTATATTTTTCCAAATTTTGGCGTGTACGATCTCTGAGTATAAACCAACAACTCTACCGGTTGGATCGTTGAAACTACTTTCCTAGAATGCGTGTGTCATGAAAACACAATATTAAAAAAAAATGAATACATTTTGTATATGTTTGTTAAATAGAACATACAATTTTGTGGTATCCACTATTGTAAATATTTTTAAATGACGATCCAATTCAATCATTGTATTCATATACAGTTAAGGAGTGCACCCGTAAAAAATCATCAAAATCGGAGTTAAGAAAACCGTTAAATCGTGATTTTAAGTTTATAACCGTCGAAAATTTTGATCCCGTAACATCATCTATGAATCTTGCATTTTTTCAATTTTTGGTGTGTACGATCTCTAAGTATAAACAAACAAGTTTGACGGTTGGATCGGTGAAACAAGTATCGTAGAATGCGTAGCCCCATTAAAACAATATATTCACTAACATTTTATATTGTTTACTTTTTGTACTTTGCGCGACGAATACGTGTCTGGTTCGTCGCGCTATAGACGATAGCGCGACGCAGGGAAATTTTCCGTCGCGCAATGTAATTCTCAGAATTTAGGGTTCTGAAAGGGTTTAGGGTTTAGGGTTTAGTTTGCGCGACGATGATGTTTATTTCGTCGCGCAAGTTCTCAAATTTTTGGCATTTTCAATCCCGCCTTTTTTTGGCGGTTCGTCCTTTCTTGCGCGACGCCGTTTATTTTTTCGTCGCGCAAAGTACGAAATTTAACTTTGCGCGACTGATGTGTTTTCGTCGCGCAAAGATTCGATAATTTAGGGAAAGAAACGCGCAGTTTTGGTCTGTCTTCAACCTCTCTCAGTCTCTCAGTCTCGAACCCTAAGTCGCTGCCCGGATGCATTTCCGATTCGAACCCTAACTCGCAGCCGCTCTCTCTCCTTTCCCTCTATCTCATCCCTCTCTATCCCTCTCTTCTCCATCCCCACTCATCCCTCTCAATCCCTCTCTCCTCGGACCCCTCTCATCCCTCGCATTTCGTGGCTCCTCCGGGCCGCTCTCTCTCCTCCGTCCCCACTCATCCCTCTCAGTCTCCTCCGTCCCCACTTATCCCTCTCAATCCCTCTCTTCTCCGTCCCCTCGCATCCCTCTCAATCCCTCTCTCCTCCGTCCCCTGTCAGTCTGTCGCCTCCTCCGTCTCCGTTCATCCCTGTTAGACGGCGGCCCCCCACTCTCTGTCTCGCTCGCCACCGCCGAACTGCCGTGCTCTCCGGTCTCCCTCGAAACCCAGTTGGTAAATTTCCCAACTCTCCCCGATATATATTTTTTCAATTGTTAAGTTTTATTTATGAAATTTTCGGATTAAGTTTGGAATTGTTTTGCTGTTTCAATTTGTATATTTATTTTGTAATTGTTTAAATTGCTGCTTAGTCTGATGGTTGGTTAGGATTTGTATTGGATTTGTATTGCGGCATCCTAAGTGTTTAAATTGCTGTTTCAATTTTGTTTTTGTATTGGATTTGTATTTTTTATTTCAGATTTGTTTTTGTATTGAAATTGCATTGTGGTGTACGATTTGTGAATTTTTAGGTGTATTGCTGTTAGATTTCAGATTTGATTGGAGCATCTGCTGCTGTTTTTTGTATTTTGATTAATTTTCGGGGGCTTTAAACTATGTGCTACTAACCAAATTTTGTATTTCGCTTTGTATTTTTATCACATACTGACTATTTCAAAATTGGGCAGCAATTTGATTTTTCTTTATTATGTGCTTCTGTTTTTTGTAATATCATACATGTTTCTATTTTGTTTGCTTTAAAAAATGTGCTTCTGTTTTTTTCCATATAAAGAATACATGTTTCTGTTTGTTTTTTAAATATTGAATTTGTTGTTCATTAGGCTTTGAGGTTTTTTTTTTATACAAAATAATAATTTTAGCCAAGGATGTTTTTTTAATTGTAAGACCTTATCAGATGTCACAACTTATCAGACGTCGTAAGACGGTGATGACTTCACCTAGTTCAGCTCCCCCGACTGCGGTGTCAGCTCCCACTGGTGTAGCACATGCGCAGGACATGCCAGTTTCTCCCCACGTGTCCCGGGCGCCGGTGTCATCAGAGTCATCAGTGGCGCAACCAGTTAGTGCCAGGCGGCGTCACCGCCCTCCCAGCACGACCGACACCACGTCGCCATTTGCTGCTAGTGCGTCAGGGTCACAACCAGGTAAAGATTTTCCTTCAACTCCAGTTGTTTCAGACCAAGAATGTTAGTAGGATTTGTTATTTAATGTTAATTTTATATTTCTTTGCAGCAAAGAGGAACACCCGAGGACCCTGTCGCCAGTTGACGACGTCCAAAGTCACCCGGGTGAACAACAGTCGTATAAACATTGCATACGACGCGCGACATCGGGCTGCACCAACGGCTGACCAGCACAGCTCGTTGGCCCATGACATTGGATCCGTCGTTCGGACTTATTGCCCGATCAAATGGAAGTCCTGGAGGGTCATGCCTGATCAGGTGCGGATGGAGATGTTAGGACACCTGTCGGTATGTATTCTATACCTTTTAATTGTTTTTCCCTTCTAATTTTATTTCTAATATTTAATGTATGTAATGAACTTATTTTAGACAAACTACAATTTGGAGAACGTAGGCGAAGAGTTGTTGGCCTACATCAACAGACTCTTTGCTGACAGGTACAAGCAATGGAAGAGCGACCTGCATCACCATTTTCAGGCATATGATGATCCGCAGGTTGCTCTTCAAGAGGGTTGCCCGAAGGAGCTTGAGGGCCGGGAGGATAGTTGGCAGTGGCTCTGCGGTCATTTTCAAGAGGCCGATTATGTGGTATTTTTATATATTAAATTGAAACTTATTACATGTTTCTTACTAATGTGTATTTAATTTTTTATATTTCATTTCACTCTCAACTAATACGTTTTATTTTTTGTATAACAGAAGAAGGCCAAAGCAAATAAGGGCAATAGGCAGAGGAAGACTCTTCTCCACCATTCAGGTTCCAGGCCCTTCTCTTATAGGATGGAGGCGCGGCGTCAGGTAATAATAAAGTCATTTTTATTTATTTTTTAATATGTCATTAATATTAATTTGTTTTTTTCGTACTAACATTTTTTTTCTGCTCAATTTAAGGGGGGGTCCAAATTCCCAAAGATTGACGTATTTGGCGACGTTTATGTTCGACCTGGGAATCAGTTGGCGGAGTCCCTTCATGTAAGTAGCCTTTAATTTAAATTATTATGTAAGCGTTCAAGTTTTTATAGTTATTATATGAATGTTTTAATTCATATTTTATGTTATGTTCAACAGACGATGATGATTGAGAGGAGCCAGTTGGTTCTTCAGGAGTCCGCCTCCCAGCTTCCTCCCGATACGCCGCTCGAGTCCGTGGTTCCTCCATCAGATGCCGGGTTTCAAATCCTGACTGAAACCTTGGATCAGACTCTCGGGAGGCGCCCAGGGACATATTGTCAAGGGATGGGGAATGCCAGGCAGCGGCCACCTAGACCCAGTGCATCATCGGAGTCAAATGAAGAGGTGACTGCTTTGAAGACAGAGGTGGCGGACCTCAAGAGTCATTTGTCTCATATTCTACAGTCCCTCGCTCACTCCGGCATTTCAATCCCGCCTTTTACTCCCCCGTCGACCTCCGAGCATGGCAACCACACCTCTCCCCCTGTCAACAATGTCTAGACCGCCGAGCTGCATTTGCCAGACGACAATGTAGATCTTGGAGGGTTGTTTGATTAGATTTGAACATTCTTAATTACATTTTAAATATTTCTATTGTACTAAATACATTATGTTATAACATTTTACATATTTCTCTTTATTACCTTTTCTAATTGCAATTTCATTTCATTATTAAAAATAAAAAAATAAAAAAAAAACCAAATTTATTTTTTTTACCAAAATAATTAAATTTAATTTTAAATTAATAATAATATATTTATTTTTGCGCGACGATAATTTCCGTCGTGCAAAATATTATTTTTTGAAAATACACAACCGTAAAAATAAATTTTAAAGAATTTATTCTTTTTGCGCGACGAAAATATTTGTCTCCCTAAGTATATGCGACAAAAATGTTTCGTCGCGCAAATATTTTAATCACGAATACACTCGTCGCACAAAACTTGCGCGACGAATGTTAGTCGTCGCGCAGTGTCCTTACAACGACTATATGTCGTCGCGCAAATATTTTAGACACGAATATACTGTCGTCCCTCTACTTTAGCGCGACGATTACTGTTCCTCGCGCTATGTTAATGCCACGAATGCACTTTCGTCGCGCAAAATTTTGACCGACGAAAAATCTCATCGTCCCGCGAAATACTGTGCAACGAAGGTTTACCGTCGCGCAAAGTCATTCTTTACGATCTTTGCGCGACAGCTTTTGCGCGACGAATCTTCTGTCGCATTACTATTTGTGCGACACAAATGTACTTTGCGCGACCAAAACTCCTTCGTCGCGCAAATACAAAAATCTAGTAGTGGCAGTGGTTTGTGTTGCAGAACTGGTCATTTGCCAATCGTTGAAAAACTATACAGAATTCGAATAATGGTTTGTTCATAGAAACACACATCAAAATCAAATGATATCCAGCTAAAGCACCAGGGTTGCTAACAAAAAGAGTAATTACCTGATTCTTTCTCCACAACAAGTATGTATTTCGCTACACTAACAATATCTGCAGGTTAGAATTAATGATTTGAGCATGTTTTTTGACTTCAAATGACACTTAGGGTTGATTATCTAATTACCAATGAACTTGTAAAGTTTACATTATCGAATTTGAATATCCATTGATTTTAAACATGAAAATTTTAATATTTTAATTATTCTCTCTTAGTTAATCATCTGATACCTTTGACCTCTTCAACATGAATGGGAACAGGAAAGGCCTGTATGTGAACCAGATGCAGATGTTTAAGTTCAGACACAATAAAAATACGATTATGCAGAAGATGTCATCAAATCATTGTTTTTAAAAATTAAAAAAAACATGTTCCATTCTTACACTGTTTGGCCTATTTATTCAATCAAACATGTTTCCAGCTTTTGAGAACCTTAACCAGCCCATTACCAACCTATAATGAGATAAAAACATTAATTATCAGTATAAGTTGACAATACTTAAACCATGATCATAGTGATATCAACTGAACGAAAAAGTACCATAAACCTTTGAACAATTTTACCAACATTGTAAGGAAAGTTGAACTAACAGGTGCAACCCCCAAGATTAACAATATATTCAACAGACCAAGAATACACAAATGTCAATGTAAATGATGATTGGCATAAGTCATTTTTATGAAAAATCAAGCAGCAATGTACGCCATTATCTTCTTGTCTTCGAAAATCAAGTGAAATTTTCATGCGTACCCTTTTCCTACAGACACCTGCCAAAAGGAGCACATTACTATATATAAATAGCTATAAATTTGATAAGGCCGATATAAGAGTACCCACCACGTTCAGATTGTGGCGACTACACTGCATAAGGATGCATATGTCATTGATCGCACGGTCTACAATTGACTGATCTGCATTGTAAATTAAGCAGAGAATATTACTAATTACTTGGAGAGGAGAGACCATGGACATAATGCATCAAGAATTTCCAATTAGAAAATATCACAAATCAGTAGGCCTCAATTTCGATGCCCATGATAATTTGAAAAATACAATGCATTTTTACCAAGGTTTAATTAATGTAAAAAGAAGAATAACATTTATCATAATCCGAGTTCAAGGTCTTATAACAAACTATATCTTACAGCCCATATACTAAGGATATATTCTTTGACATTCGAAATGAAAAATAACTCAGATTCACCTGAAAATACAGAAGGGTGCATGTAATAGATATCTCTCTCCGAGTTCAAGGTCTGTTTTCTTGCAGAAGTTGCTGAACAATTACTAGAACCCTAAGCAAAACATCTGAAACAGATTCGGGGAACCAGTTAATCAGTAATGCATACATTACATAAATCTCTTGTACATTTATGATAGAGTTCAATTGTCTACTTGAAGAAATTATAAATTAGCTTCTACTTGAAGAAATTTAACAACAAAATGAATGAGAAACTATAAATTAGCTTCTACTTGAAGAAATTGATTTCGAATTGGTTTAAAATATATAAATTGACGAGGACCTCTGATTTTTCTTAGCAAATCGCAAGGCCGAGGCTGTGAGCTCCATCTTGAGTGCTTTCCCTCCATAATTCTTGCGTTAATGGAGATTCTTTTAAAATGATTTCTGGGTATTTATAGGCTTTCTTGTGGGCCGGGTCAGTTTAGATCCGCTTGCTAAGGAATAGAACTTATAGAACTTATAGAACTTATATATGTTTGTCAAACTTGGGCCTTTTATACTTGGTTCTAGTGTAGAAACTAATGGCATGTTTACTTTCAAGAAATGAAGGAACTTAAGAATAATTCGTAATGGGTATCGGAATCATTCCAATTACTTATTCTATGGTAAAATTCGTAATCAAATACCTTCAAAACTAGGAATCATATCAACTAGGGGGAGTAGTTGATTCGATTCCAATTCCTTATTCTCAAATTTTTCAATTACCTGATTCATGACTTCCCCTATTCAGTGTAAGTAAACATGCCCTAGAATCAATAGCAGTTGTAAATTGGGAAAATATGAGCTAATTGAACAAATGCTAAAGGTAGCAATTGGATTCAATAAAGAGAAGGTGACCAACCAACCTTATCCACCCATAAGATTAAAGCTCACGTCTTTTACTCAACAAAGTCATTTACTCTTCTTGATGGAAGCTTGTCGGTCATAGATGACTTTGTTGAGCAAATGATGAGTGAGTGAATGAGATATATTATGATGAAAAGTCCTTCGAAAAAAAAAAGAAAAAAGCTTGTTACATAATGACAAACGACAAGCTTTAACGAAAATTTTGATGAAATGCAATGACCGACACCAATTTGATATGTGGAAAAAAAAACCCATTAAATGGTGATTTAATCCAGACAAGTCAGTTGCTAATTGATTTTTAGATTAGGCCCAGTTTCAAACATCTCCAAAGGCCCAGGAACTTTGATCATCACCGTTGGTCTCAATTCAAATCAAACAAATATTTTGGAAGATCTTTTTCTCAAAAAGAAGTTCATGTGACTTTGAAAAGTCAAAATTTTCAACTACGGCAGAGGAAGTGATAGGAAGTTAATCGAGGCAGGTTAACCAAAAGAACACTCTCCATGAACCTTTAGAAAGCCAAGAAAAAAGGGCAACCAAGATTGCCTTTCTATACCCATAGAGGGCTCTACATTGGAACATGATGTGTTTTTCAAGAAATAAACAGGAGACAGGAGAGTTGTTCGCCAGAAAAGGCAAAAGGACCATCATAGAAGCTGACTGTTGATAGTTCTTCCTTGCGAGAATAATAACTTCCCCTTTTTGTGGCATTGGAAAAAGAAAATCTTTTAAAAAGATCTGCCCACCAAATACCAAAAATTAAGAGAACCCTCATTCAGAGTTCTCTATAAATATAAGAGGAGTTGAATGGATGAAAAGACAGCCCAAAAATCAATCAAGACGAAAAACTCTCAAGTTATATTGACAAATTCAAAGGAACAAGTCATTCAAATCTCAAGAGCCTTCAGACTCTGAAGCAATCAAGCCATTCAGTTTGAAAATTCATCCAACTCCCCAAGCAGAACAGCCAGAACTCAGGCTTCTGACCTCATTTCAATTCAAAGAAACAATTCACAAAGGAAACGAGACTTCCCTCGTTACAAATTTGGTTCAGCATAGACGAAACCAAGCAGGATCCAGGTTTTTACAATATGAAAGCCTCAACAAATTTATAGAGATGTCTTTATCAAAACAGAATGGGTACTATAAGCACAGCTCCAATCAAGCAGTCATCAATCCACCCACTTCCAGCCCCACCAAATTGCAGAGGCCTCAATTCTGCCCATTCAACAAGCCTCTCCATGGCTTAAACAGATTAAAGCTCTGCCAATCTCAAACATTGGTATCGATTTCCGGCTAAAAGCCATCCGTTGAAGGTGCTGACGTTCGAATCCAGCATAGACATGTTCAATCCAGTCTGACTCAACGGCAGCTACTCAAGTAGAAATCGAAGCCCAACGTTCTGCTGTCCTGTTTCGGACGTGGCAATTCTCTTTTAAGTCATGTAATAGGTAGTTTTGCTTAGAACAGTTCGATTTCTTTTGGGGGGGGGGGGGGGTGTATTCACTCGGATTTTTAAAATCTTTTTAAACGCTTTATAATCCTAATTGAATACACCCCCCTTAATATTCATTCTGGCAAGAACTATCAATCTTTACTGTGAAAAATTATGAAGTCCTCACTAGTCTGAGGCAGGAAAAGAACTTAGTTGGAAGATATTCCTCACCCAAATTCACAATCATTTGTTTAGAGTCAGTAAACTTGGCGCATAAGCTATCTACTTTTAAGTTTGTTAGGGTTTTTTAAACTGCTAGCAGTAGCATGCTCATACACAAAAGAAAATTGACTTGTTGACCATCGATGGTCTTTGAGCCAATGTGGAATTTTACCCTACAATCACAGGATTAAAATCAAAACGGGTGAACAATTTGGCACGCCTAGTGTGACTTCTCAGTATACATACTCCTAAAGAGACATCTTTTAGTATATGAATATTAGAAGCTCTAGCCAGAATCTGTGCCTTATCATGGAAAGAGGTCAACCAGCTTTCCAAGAAGAAAGACATGAATAAGAAGAAAGTGATGCTAGGCATTCAGCTTACGACAGTACCGAGAGTAAACGTTCCAGGTCTAGCTCCAGAAGGATAAACCAGATACAGGAGGCTGTGCTCCGGCAGGGGGATGCAACACAAAGGAGCCAGAATGCCCTGAACAACATGACGACCATGATGCAATGGCAAGTCAACAGACAGTTCAGGAAGGATCGTGAGGCTGCTATTGCAAGAATTCCAAATCCAGATGCTGTAGTCCAATAGCTAGAACTCCCTTTTGGACCTCCACCAGGATTAGTATGGCCATACCAGGAAAATCCCCTTATTGCACAAATAGCCAGAGCGCCTGGGCCAGCAGAGATCCAGGCTGGACAAAAAGGAGGAGCCTTTGTCATCCAAGAGCAGGAAGCTCCAGTTCCTCCAATAGGGCCCGCTCCAGTTTCTCAATTTTGTGGGAAAATATTACTTAATTATGCATGCTATTTAGTGATTTAATTCTTTTCATTTCCTTGTATTTTTTTTGGAATGAGAAGATTTATAGGAGTATATAACATAGTTAAGGCAAATTGCGTGTACTGATTGAATTGATTTGTCAGTTGTGTTTGACAAATGACAAGATGCACGGGCAATTACTCTACTTTAACAAAAATAAAGAGGATCCTCTTTTCGAATTCATGCATATTTATTGGTACTTTGACATAATACAATATTCATAAGAAATGATATACATGTATTAAAAAAAAAATAAACTTTTGGAATGGTTTCTTTAAGCACGTCGCTATGTGATTTTCACAATTCTACACCATCACTTTATGCCAACCACTTTCACAAGCCAATCGGGTGTTCTGTTAGAGAGTACAAGATATCCCACTGATATTCCAATTACCACCCCAAATGCATACCCCATCAACACTACCTTCCAATCAAATCCATTCTCGCGCTCCAAATCACCATCTTGTTGGAATGATGATGGCGGTGATTGATGTGGACCACATGTTTTTGCTAGCGGAATTCCACACAATCCTACATTTCCACTATATGAATCATAGTCAAATGTATCAAATTGCTTACCATGAGGTATGGGCCCCACAAGTCGATTTTCTGAAACGTTGAACTTTTCAAGTGATGTCAAATTTACCAATTGCTTCGGAATATCACCAAAAAGTCTGTTTGAAGACAGATCTAACCATTCAAGATTGCACATATCGCCAAATGATGGTGGAATTGTACCTGTAAGCTCATTATGAGAAAAGTTAAGCCCCTTCAATAATTTAAGCTTACCGATTACTTTTGAAATCTCTCCTCTGAAAGTGTTGTTTGAGAAATCAATAGTTGTGAAGAAAGTTTGAATCTTCACCATTTCAATTTCGAAGCCTTTAATTGTCACTACCACAGTATCCTGATAGTAGCCCTCTCCCATATATTTCAGTTCATGTTCTTGCGAGTTTGTCATGGCCGTCAAATGTTCAAAATATTTTGTTGGCAAGGGACCGCTAAACCGATTGTAGGAGAGGTCCATGATGCGCAATTTTTGGAATGGAAACTTAGTTTCTGGAATGCCTATTTCACCATAAAATTTGTTAGACCTCAAGATAAGAACCTGCAACTTCGGAAGAGATTCCAGCCAATTTGGGAATGTGCCTTGAATTTTGTTGTTTCCAAGGTCTAGAACTTCCAACTCTCTACATGTGAGCAAAGTTTGCGGCAACGACCCTTCCAATTGATTTCCATTAAGATCAAGATTTCTCAAAACGTTTCCCTTAGAAAATGTCCCAGGAATCACGCCATGAAATTTATTATTCCGTAGATCCAAAACAGAGAGGCTCTGGCTGAAGTTCCCTATGCATTGATGAATTTTTCCACTCAATTTATTATTGGACAAATCAAGGATTTCAAGCCTAGTCAAGCTGCAAATGGCTGGAGGCATCTCTCCAGTCAATTGGTTGTTTGATATGGAAAAGAAAAATGTGGAAGGTGATGGAATTGGAAGCTCTCCTTGGAGAGAATTGTTGTGAAGGTTGAGATATCCAAGGTTTTTCAACCGAAGGTGTCGTGCAATGCCCTTCAAAAAGTTGTGAGAAAGATCCAAAGTAGACAATGAATCTTTTGCGACATCCCACAACCATTTGGGAACTTCGCCTTGAATTCGGTTGTAGGAAAGGTTTAACATGTCCAAGTTTGGTGAGGCTCTTAGAAAGTATGGGAACTCACTTATGTTGCAAGAAGACAAAGCTAGGGAATAAAGTTGAGGCCAGCTGTTGTTACTCAAATGGTTGAAACTCAAGGACAGATGGTTAGAGGAAAGATCAAGCTTAGAAAGACTTTGGAGTTTTGAGAACTTTTCAAACTGCACAGTGCCACTCAAGTTATTGGATGATAGATCAAGGTATTGAAGGTTCTCAAGTTCAAAGATTGATCTCGGAATCAGGCCATGCAGTTTGTTATCATTTAAATAAAGGAATATCAAAGAACGAGATTGGAACTCAATGATGTTACCACTGAGTTGGTTACTTCCGAGGTCTAACCACTCCAAGTTTGGTGAGGCTCTTAGAAAGTATGGGAACTCACTTATGTTGCAAGACGACAAAGCTAGGGAATAAAGTTGAGGCCAGCTGTTGTTACTCAAATGGTTGAAACTCAAGGATAGATGGTTAGAGGAAAGACTGAGATAAGAAAGACTTTGGAGCTTTGAAAACTTTTCAAACTCCACAGTGCCACTCAAGTTATTGGATGATAGATAAAGGTTTTGAAGGTTCTCAAGTTCAAAGATTGATCTCGGAATCAGGCCATGCAGCTTGTTATCATCTAAATAAAGGCTTTTCAAAGAACGAGATTGGAACTCAATGATATTACCGCTGAGTTGGTTAATTCCGAGGTCTAACTCCTCCAATGATGGCAAACTACCTAACCAAGATGGTATTGTTCCGTTGAGTTGGTTCCCATATAAAGAGAGGACGGTTAAGTGTCGAGGAATAGGACCCACCAGTTGTTGTTTTGAAAAATCATATAAAGAAGAGATCGATGTCGAGTTGCTATCAACTTCTGGAAACTGACCGACATAATTGTTGCCACTAAGACGCAAGTAAACGAGGCTCTCAAGGTTTAAAAATAACGACCATGGGATTTGGCCACCAAAACTGTTAGACGAGAGGTCCAACTCCATGATTTGTGTGAGGTTACCAAGAAATGCAAGATACGATCCTACAAACATGCAATTGCTGAGATACAAAGCTCTCAAAGACTTGAAATTTATTGTCAGACGATGCCAATCAACTGAAATTCTAGTGTCAGAGAGATACAAGGTTTCGAGTGGACTGCTCCAGTTAGAATTGGGGAGAGAACCTGTGAGGTTATAGTTATACGTTAAATCTACAAGTCGAAGATTTAGTCGGTGGAAAATGCTTTCTGGGAATTTTCCTTGCAAGTGGCAATCAGAGAGTCCAAGAGTTGTCAGAGAAGAAGAGAGATTCTTGAAGGAATCAGGTACAACTGAAGACATGTCAGCACCGTACAGTTGAAGCTCCTTAAGATTGGTTAGGTTTTGAACAATGCTGTTAAAATTAAGAGTATCTAGTCTCACAACTGAAAATGAATATTGCGAGAGATTGAGTGAAACCAAGTTGGAAAGGTGGGAAATTTCGGAAGGGATTGGGCCACTGAAATTGGAGTGAGAGAGGTCAAGGTGAGTCATACTTACAAAGCCACCAAATTTGGACGAAATTGGGGAACCTCTGAAATCATTTTCAGAGAGGTCTAGCCTTTTGAGATGGCCAAGAGAGTATAAGCTGCTATTGGAATGGATATTACCTTGAAGCCCACCAAAATGAAGGTTGAGACCGATCACATGACCAGTCATCTTTTCACAAGTGACTCCACTCCACGCGCAACAATCCTTGCCTTTCTGCCAAGTAATTGTACTATTAGAATAAAGAGTTGTTCCATTAAGAAATTCAACTTCACGAGAGGTATCAATAGAAAAGGAGTTCTTGAATTGAAGCAAAGCAGAGTTGTCGTGGGGATGGCATAAATGCCCTGAAGAAAGAGAAGAGGAAGAGTTAGATGATGATGAACAAGTAGAGTTGAATTGACAAGTAGTAAAGAGCAGGAAGAGGAGGCACAACCAACCCATCTTTCCTTCAAAATCTAAAAGTATATATTCTTCTAAATAATTTTGTGAGCAACTCTGTCCTGGAGATGTTGATATTTATAACAAGTTTGGGCAACAGTGATTTATCTATAATGTCACGATATGAGTCTAGTAGATGTGGCATAAGGTTGTCCTGCATTTAAAGTTTCCACAGTGCTAAGATGGCAAGTACTTAAGTTTGTGGAAAATCTTGTGGAAAATTTGGCAACCAAGGCGTTGATTTGGTATTTGGTCTTAGTAGGTATAATTTCTGCGTGTTCAAATGGTTTCCACGTGTTACCTCCAACTTCTACTAGTCAAAAGTTGTCCAATTTCTGCGTGTTCAAATGGTCTTGCTCAATCTTTTTCACATTTTCTTTAGATAAAATCTAAATATTATAAAGCTAGTTCCTATATAGTAATAAAAAAACATATTGCAACTTAATTATATAAAGATCGTACTGGGATCGGATGGGGGGGTAGGGAGAGTTTGGATGTGGCTGTGGCTTGGGGAATTGGGGCTTTTGGGTATGGGTGGGGAAAGTAGCTAAGGTGGGTTGTTGCGGGGGAAAGAGAGAAGAGAGAAGGTTGTTGTGGTGGTTGAGATTAATTATTTTTATTTATTTTGGCTTTTAAACCTTATTTTTATTTCTTAATTATTTATTTATTTTAATTGAATTTAAATATTTTTATTTTTATTAATATTTTAATAGAAGTTTAATAGATTGGATTACATTAGCTAACGGTGCTAAACACAGGGACTAAATGTAAATTGGCCAAAGCGCTAAAACACAGGGACCATTTAGCATTTAAGCCAAATTGAGCAAGATAGTGGTAACGGCCCTTCCAACTGATCTTCATTAAGGTCAAGATTCCTCAAAATGTTACCCTTAGAAAATGTTGATATTTATATGAAGCTTAATGAATAGTAATTTATCTTCTTTAGATAAACAAAGCACCATTGTCACGCAGGTGTAGGTCCCATTGTTAGCTGCTACGCCAATTTGAATTGTTGATAATTGACATTATTGAGGGTGAAGGCCTACGTCTATTCATCTAATTGGAAAAAATTTGCCCCAAGTCTTTGATATTTGGTAGTCTTTCGTCTTGGTAGTACGTAGGCATTTCTGCATGTTAAAATGGGCACCTTAATTTTCATTGGCTTGCTAATTTGGATTCATAATTGACCATCAAAATCGTTCTTGTTCTAATCAAGTTGTCCAAATATGATTCGAATTTGCGTATTGAAGAAGCCGGGAACGAGTATTCATAAATTGACCATCAAAATCGTTCTTGACTTTTGCCCCCTTCTTCACGCTCTCATTAATTCTTCACGGTTTTGCTTGTCTTTTCACTTTCTGTCTCATTAATTCATCAAGTAAATTAACTTCAAGAGAAGAGGTATCAACAGAAAAGGAGTTCTTGAATTGAAGAAAAGCAGAGCTGTCGTGGGGATGACATAAATGCCTTGAAGAAAGACAAGAGGAAGAGTTAGATGATGATGAACAAGTAGAGTTGAATTGGCAAGTAGTAAAGAGCAGGAAGAGGAGGCACAACCAACCCATCTTTCCTTCAAAATCTAAAAGTATATATTCTTCTAAATAATTTTGTGAGCAACTCTATCCAGGAGATGTTGATGTTAGCTCGCTTCTTTTTTTTTTTTTTTTTTTTTTTTGTAATATGTTTCATGTAATTAGAAAAAAGTTGCACCAAGTCTTTGATTTGTGGCCGTCTTTGGTGTTGGTAAAGTTTGACGGTAAGGTGTAGGTCCCATTGTTAGCTAGCTGCTACACCAATTTGAATTGTTAATAATTGATGTAGGCATTTCTGCGTGTTAAAATGGGCACCTTAATTTTCATAGACTTGCAAATTTGGGTTCCACCTGTTACCTCCAACCTGTACTAATCAAGTTGTCCAAATATGATTCGAATTTGTGTTCACCACTTATTCTAGCGTATTGAAGACACAGGGAACGAGTATGCAAAAATTGACCATCAAAATCGTTCTAGGCTTACCAGTGACTTTTGCCCCCTTCTTCACGCTCTCTCCTTCATTCTTCTCATCTGCTTTCTAAACGATTTTGCTTATCTTTTCACTTTTTGTCTCTATACTCTTCAGCATTTGGTAGGCCTTGCCTTTAATCCAATCTCTGAATAAACTTTCAGAGCAAATTCTTAAAGGAAAAAAAGAAAAGGGACCAACTTTTACTTCATGAAAGCGTTGAATGCAGCTTTGTATTCGCAATTTGGATTCAAAACATCAAAAAGGACAGCATCCTAAGAATGCCCATTGTATAAATTAGCTATTACATTTAAAATCAAATATATGCTATAGATAGTATTGTGCCAAAAAAATATATTTCTTTTAATTTTTTATTTATGAAAATACATTTATTAATAAAACTAAGGGTAATTTTTATTTTATGACATTGAAGTTTACTGAGTTTCAGCCTTTCGTCTCAGTCGCGTACATAATGTTTGTTTTTGTATCACTTTCATACCTTCATTAGTTTGACCATCATATTTTCCGTTAAACAATGACATGACAGTCAATGTTGCCACGTGGACTAAAACAATGAAAATATATTAAATAATTAAATAAAAAATTTAAGTGTATTTAAAAAACAATGACATGGCATGTCTTTTCACTTTCTGTCTTCACCCTTAAGCATTTGATAGGCCTTAGGCCTTTAGTCCAATCTCTGAATGAGCTTTCAGAGCAAATTCATAAACAAAAATTTCTTTTAAATTTTCATTTATGAAAATCCATTATCTTTCTCTAGGGCTAAAGAAAAGAGAGGAGTTAATAAATAAAGTCATCAACATAAAAGTTAAAACAATCCTTTAGATAAAATCTAAATAATATAGTAATTAAATCCTATATAAAGATAGCTACTACAATCTCTGGGCCACAGTTTATTTGAATCTTGCTCAATATTTAACATTTTCTTTGATGCACTCTCTCACATTAATTAACATGCTAGAGTTTCTTGTGCCTTCCATTCATCAGCTACCAAATTCCTAAACATGTATCATTACTAACTTTGAAGAAGCAATTACGGCACTAAAACATGTTAATGTTACATTAATTTCATTACCTCATTTGGTAGAGATTTAATTAATTGTTATAGTTACCTCTTTAAATCTAATTCAACAATTTTCTTAAAAATTAAAAAAATATATTAAACCAAAATTCTAAACGTAATGGAATGCACAAATTTACACCCCCTTGTTGACAACAAAAGAGTATTGCTGTTGCAGATTTTTATGTCTTTCTATGAATGATGTGCTTTTCACAACCTCTTTGTTTGTGCAAATATCTTCTAGGGGGAATGTTCGCGGATGATCATCTTTTCTCTCGATCGTCTTCTTTCTCGAACCTTGCAAAATAATGGCTGTTAATCGAAGAACATTGGTTTGGTGTTGGCCAAAGGGCATCCGATGCCTAAGTTAGTAAAATGGTCTAAAGGATATGTGAATTTAACTGAAAGGATGGAGTTTTCCTCTCCGTGGAGATGAGGAGGTGCAGAAGCTGGGAGTGGGGGTGACAACGTGGAACCGTGAGAGAGGGAGAGAGAGAAAAAGTCGTGAGCTTTTTGCTAGGGTTTTCAGAATTACCTTCTTTGTGTCATCAATTTAACTTAAATAGCCCTCCTATTTTGTAACCTTCATTTGCCATACAAAATATTATACTACTAGGCTCAGATGTGCAGCCAACACATTTTATTTAATTTTAAGCAACAAAGCAAGTAAATTGGAAGGCACGAAGAAGATCCCAAAAAAAAAAAAAAAACTGATAACTATTTATATGGTTTATTTATTAAATAGTTTTCCTTGGCTTGATACTTCTACGTCTCATTAGTGGTGTCTTTCCTATCTTTTTTAGGGTTTGTTTCTTACCAAAACCAACAAAAGAGAAACTTTAAGCAAATTTATTGAAAATGCAAGCAAATGAAATGGAAAATATTAATAAAACATTGACGGAGTCATCAAACTAGTCCAGAGAAGTTGCAAGAAGAGAATTGCTTATCGCACCACTAACTATAAGAAAATTCAATTATCAAATGCATTAACAAAAGAAATCATATTAAGATGAAAAAGAAGAAATTAGAACACGCATACTATTGTGATTAGCAACTGAGAAAAAAAATATGCTAATTACTATTAAGAATTGTGTAATCACAAATAATATAGGAATCAACTATTATATACGTCAATTAACAATTGTAAAATAGAACTATATTTTTATTTTACCTCCTTCTTTACATTCTTTCTTCTCATGTGCTTCTGTACGGCTTTGGTTGTCTTTCTACTGTCTGCCCCTACCCTTAAGCATTTGGTAGGCCTTAGTATTTTAGTCCAATCCGTGAATGAGCTTCCAAAGAAAATTCATAAACGAAAAATAGAAAGAAAAAAAAGAAGGTACCAATGTTTCATTGTAGGAAAAGATGGAACAACTTTAACGTTAACTTGCACATGAAATGTTTATCACTATTGTGTGCAAGAGGTTTTTTTTTTTTTTTTGGTCGAAAGTGTGCAAGAGGTCCAAATATGATTCGAATTTCTGTTCACCAATTATTCTAGTGTATTGAACTTGCAAGGAAAGAGTATGCAAAAATTTACCATCCAAATCGTTCTTGGCTTACCAATGACTTTTGCCCCCTTTTTCACGCTCTCTCGTTAATTCTTCTCATATGCTTTTTGCACGGTTTTGCTTGTCTTTTCACTTTTTGTCTCTACCCTTCAGCATTTGGTAGGCCTTGCCTTTATTCCAATCTCTGAATAAACTTTCAGAGAAAATTCATAAAGGAAAAAAAGAAAAGGGACCAACTTTTACTTCATGAAAGCATTGCATGCCGCTTTGTATTCGCAATTTGGATTCAAAACATCAAAAAGGACTGCATCCTAAGAATGCCCATTGTATAAATTAGCTATTACATTTAAAATCAAAATATGCTTTCTCAGATAGTATTGTGCCAAAAAAAAAATTTCTTTTAATTTTTTTATTTATGAAAATACATTATGTGTTATAAAACCAAGGGTAATTTTCATTTCACTACGTTGAAGTTTACCAAATTTCAGCCTTTTATATATCAAATTTTGGTCGTCTCAGTCGCATAGATAACGTTTATTTTTATATCACTTTCATATTAGGTTTTGGGATTTCTACTTCTTGGATTGTGTAAACAAGCAGGTCATTGATGACCAAATAAAAGAATGAGTGTTTGCGCAAAAAACAGGTCAGTGAAAAGTATGTAATCCTTAATATGATAATTGTGGTCTAGAGATGTAGTAATTATTTAATCCCAAAGCCTCCCTGGGCTACAGCCCACTGTAGCCCATAGGGTAGTTCCACCCGTGATTGTGCCTCATAAGTGTTACGGCATGACTAAGGAAACAACAGAAGTCTAGCTGGTGTAACGATTGGGTGTCCCATTGTCACAGTGTAGGTCCCAATGTTAGCTAGCTTCTACACCAATTTGAAGTGCTAATAATTGACACTGAGGGTGAAGGCCTTGCTACACCAATGTTAGCTCGCTTCTTCTTTTTTTTTTGGTAATACATTCATGTAATTGGAAAATATTTGCACCAATTCTTTGATTTGTGAACGTCTTTGGTGTTGGAAAATAGGCATTTCTGCGTGTTAAAATGGGCACCTTAATTTTCATAGGCTAATTTGGGTTCCACTTGTTACCCGCAACGTGTACTAATCAAGTGGTCCAAATATGATTCGAATTTGCATATTGAAGAAGCCGGAAACAAGTATTCATAAATTGACCATCAAAATCATTCTTGACTAGTAGTCACCAATGACTTTTGCCCCCTTCTTCACTCCCTCATTAATTCTTCTCACCTGCTTCTCCACAGTTTTGCTTGTCTTTTCACATAGTTAGGTGTCCTGCAACATGTACTAATCAAGTTGTCCAAATATGATTCGAATTTGCGTATTGAAGAAGTCGGGAACGAGTATTCATAAATTGACCATCAAAATCGTTCTTGACTTTTGCCCCCTTCTTCACGCTCTCATTAATTCTTCACAGTTTTCACTTTATGTCTCCACCCTTAAGCATTTCATCGGCCTTAGGCCTTTAGTCCAATCTCTGAATGAACTTTCAAAGCAAATTCATAAACAAAAATTTCTTTTAAATTTTCATTTATGAAAATCCATTATCTTTCTCTAGGGCTAAAGAAAAGAACGGAGTTAATAAATAAAGTCATCAACATAAAAACTAAAACAATCCTTTAGATAAAATCTAAATAATATAGTAATTAAATCCTATATAAAGCTAGCTACTACAACCTCTCAGCCACAGTTTCATGACTCACTTACCAAGTTGGGCATTGGTGACGCATATGCACCAACTTGAGGAGGAGTGTTGAAGTGAGTTTCCTAATTAATCAAGGAGATTTATTTCCTTGATTAATTAAGGGATTTACTTTCCTATTTTATATAGTTGTCAAATCATTGCATAATTAGGAAATACTTTCCTAATCCTTTACTGTATCTAATTCCTTGTAAAGTACTCATGTAAACTCTTATATATACCTCCTTATGGAGAAGAATAAAACTCAACCTAATATATTCAAACTATATTCATATTTTAGCAGGGGGGAGGGAAGATGTTGGCGTGAGGGGTAAAAGTCTTTTTTTTATTATAATTTTTTTTATTTAAACTTAATTAAATGGATGAGTGTAACATTTTTAAAAATGAAGTGTCAAATCTTAAGTCGTTAGATTATTGGAATGGCCTAGATATTGCGAAATGCGGATAAATGCACTATATGTAAATGTAGAGGCTCGGGATCCAGTTTCTTGTGCCTTCCATCCATCAGCTACCAAATTCCTAACCATGTCATTACTAACTTTGAAGAAGCAATTACGGCACTAAAAACATGTTAATGTTATATTAATTTCATTACCTCATTCGGTAGAGATTTAATTAATTGTTATAGTTACCTATTTAAATCAAATTAAATTCAACAATTTTCTTAAAGATAAAAAAATAAAAAAAAAAGAAAAAAGAAGAAGAAGATATTAAACCAAAACTCTAAACGAAATGGAATGGATAAAATTTACACCCCCTTGTTGACAACAAAAGAGTGCTGCTGTTGCAGATTTTTGTGTCTTTCTATGAATGATGTGCTTTTCACAACCTCTTTGTTTGTGCAAATATCTTTCGGTGAGAATATTTGCGGATGATTCTCTCTTCTCTAGATCATCTTCTTTCTCGAACCGTGCAAAATAATCGCTGTCCCAAAAGACCTCTGATGCCTAAGTCAGTAAAATGGTCTCAAGGATATGCAAATTTAACTGAAAGGATGAAGTTTTCCTCTTCAAGGGGAGGAGGAGGTGAGGATGCCAGGAGTGGGGGTAACGGCGTGGAGCCGTGAGAAAGGGGGGGGGGGGGGGGGGAGAGAGAGAGAGAGAGAGAGAGAGAGAGGCGTGAGCTTTTTGTTACGGTTTTCAAAATTACCTTCTTTGTGT